>CABFOV010002594.1:60180-81973 GCA_902141375.1 Timema poppense
TCCCCCCCCCCCCCCCCCCCCAATATATAAGTTATAAAAATGCAACGATTATGTGGTGAAATACGGTATGAACATGTTCTTATGATTTAATTATAAAAATACGGACAGAAAAAATGTCACTCTTCGGGTGTCATTTTCTCACCTATCTTGTTCTCGGAGTCTTTTGAAGTCAGACAAGACCATGACAACATCTTTGATTCTTTGCTGCACCTCATTCAGCCCCAGGGGCTCCTGTTTCGCCTCATTGCTTGGGAAGGCAAACACTTCCTGGTCTGTGATGTTCATCTGCATCTCTTCTTCTGCTAGCTTCCTGAAGATAAAAACCTTTCAATTGACATACATCTATTCACACCCTCTTAGGCCCAGATCAAAGGACTGTTTGGAAAGATAAAATAGTGAATAATTAACAACAATAGTAACAATTAAAATAAAATTGCTCTTTGATTTTGATTGATTTTTAGTACCAAATAATTATTATTAGCTTGACAAACATCAAAATAAGCCATTTATAAAATTATATTTAAAAAATATGTATGTTGAAATTTTTGCTGGTAAATAGTAGAGTTGGGTCAAATGCACTATTTTACAAATCCAAATCTCTGATTTAACTTTGAATCTCGAATCCAAATCTTGGAAAAAATTACGAACATAAGAGGAAATATAAATATAGTAAATAAGATAATAGAAACTAAAAATAGTAACTAAATGTTAACATTTTTAATTATAATCCATTCAAGATAACATTCATAATTCAGTTAAATGTTAAATTACTGGTCTGGGGCCAGGTTGTTAAGTACACCCTATAATTATAATTGCTTCTGAGCCATCAATAAGCAGTATTAGAGCTCTAAAATAAATCTCAAATCTTGAATATCCTCAAGAATTTGAAGGTCCCATTCCTTGTAAGTATATTAATTGTAACTAGGCATTCTCTAAAATATATCTTTAGAGTGATTTTTTTTCTAACCATGGAATATTATTTAATCAATGAGTATGAAGTGAGGGAGGTGGGTTTGACAAGTTCTGGTTGTGTTGTTAAGATGAGTATCCCCAACTTCTCCCTCAACCTCCCTGTCTCTTATGAAATGAGTGATGAGTGTAGTCTATTCAGGTGCAGTGTGGTAAGTTGTTAGAAAGGAAGTGGTTTAGTGAGCATTTGGGAAGGAGGCTTGGTAAGCGGTTGAGCTCAAAAGTGAGACTTTGTGAATTATTGTGGTGAGCGAGCAGGAGGTAGATTTGGCGGGTAGCGGTGATGAGTAAGGAAAGGAGGCATGATTAGTAACCTTAATGAGTGAGGATAGCACCATGATTGGTGTTATTCTGCTCTTTAGGACTGGTTTGAGACATGGCTTACTCTTCCTTTCATGGCAGTCACATCAGCCCGGATGCTCTCTCAATGGGCGAGTATAGGAAAGGAGAGAGATATGCCTGCTTTTGATCTATTTTCCCAAAGCTACAGAATGCCTTCATGTTGGTGGCCACCCAATAAAGGTCCTTCCTTGCTTGACTAGGTGGTAGTCCCAACCGTCTAATCAGGCGGGTGGGGGTTAGGCGGCTAAATCTTTGTAGCATCATCTGTATGGGGGTGGGGGAAGGTGATGTCCTCCACTTGCTGTACACTATGAGGTTGGTAGTGTGTACCAAGTTTTGGCCGAATATAAATGGTCAGGACACCCCCAAAAGGTCTCCCTGGCCAATTTAAGAGTCAAGGCTGCAGGAAGCTTTAGTTATACCTAAGGTTGAGTTTCTGGCCTCCTTTTGTGATGCTGGCATCACACTTAAGGAGGGGCCAACTCCTACCACCAAGGGCCAGCAAATGGTGAATGAGGCGAGGGGGGTAAGGTTTGGAGGTTATAGGCCACCTTGTGACAGGGTGCTTGAGCCCTTAATGGTTGCTAGGAGTTCCGCTGCTCGGGCGAAGCTGCAGCAAGAAGTCTCTGACTTAAAAGCATAGACAAATAGTACAAGGCAGGCAAAGCAACAGATTGGTTGCTAGGTGTATTCAACAAATAGCACTGCAAGAACATAATTTGATACAAGTTTGTTATAAACAGCTATGTGTGTTGTTAATATTTCATAAAATACATATGATCCAATGCATAGTAGATATTTATTTTATGTTATATTGACATTACATAGCATTGTTTCCAATGTTTATATAACAAAATTTAATTAGAGAAAAATATATATGTTCTTGCAAAAGAAATAACAATGAATCCTTAAGTAATGTATGTTAAAAAATCAGACTGCCAAATGTTATTTCTTACTTGAATGACTCTAGTGGGTACACTTAGTCTAAATTCAACCTTTCTAATCCCTAATCCTTAGTGTAATTAGTACACACACATATAATCTGAGTAGGTACTAAGACGCAGTGCTAAAAACACTCTATATAGTTTGGTATAGTCCATTCATTAGTTGCTTGGTGTGACAAACATGCGCTAGGTCCTAGTTGTATGAGAACCTACTCACATGTCCTCTGTGTGTTGCTTTTTGAGCTTTTTGGCTGCCTTCTCTATGGGCAATTCATCTTCTCCCCCTGAGGCATCAGTGTCGAGACCAGAGTCTGACCCAACTGAACCAAATTCATCCCCAGGAGGAGCATCAGACAAGTCACTGAGGTCCTCATCGCTCAAGATATCGTTCAGTTTGGTCATCTGCACAAATTAGTAGAAGTCAAGATGTTAACAAATTTACAAACAAAATAACTTTGTTCCTCTAGTTTAAAACCTTCACTGATGGTCACATGGTATAACACATCATGTGTGCAATATAATGGATTGTGAAGGAGAGGTCAAGGTTTTAATCTTGACTAGAAATACTAAGCCTGCAGGAATAAAAGTGGAAAAGTGCCTTCAAACAAGTTAGAAAAGTGAAATAAAAGAAGATTTAGTTAGTAAATGTCATAAGTCATGAAATTATCTGCACATATTTGAAAGAATTTTATATCCTCTCCTAAAAAGGACCATTAAAAGCCAAAGATTTAAGCTGAGGGGGAATGTTAGGAATGCAAGAAAAGGCCAGTGTTTTTACAGTTTTAAGAGCATTTTCTTCAACTCAACATTTCTTGAATATGTATCAAGATTGTCCTGTAATTTAATGACAACTTTTTATCTTCATTTAAAAAATTTCCAAGCTGATACCACTTTATTTTTGAGGGGAAAAAAAAGTTTTGCTATACAAACTATCTAGTTCCCTACATCCACACCTTAACTTGAACGAAAATATCCTTACTCTGCGGTATTTCTTAAGGGAATACCAGTTATAAAGTTTCAAAACAAATAAACCATCATATAAAAAAAAATTAGTTTGTGAGCCTTTAAAAAATGACTACCTAATCGTTTTAAGTCTAGAACCATGTTGATAGCCATTTGTTTTGATTTTAGAACGACATCTTGCATAAAACATTGAAAATGAGCAGATTTTACCATTGATAATTTTTTGTTAACTATACCAAACCTGAAATACAGTGTTCCGTTGATTGGGACGCATCGGGACTAGATCACTTTTACCCAATTAAGCAGCTGCCCTGATGAAACAAAATTTTAACCATATCACTGAAGACACTTCTAACTTAAAATCTCTGTTCTACAATAATGGTTTTATGGGAACACACCCACTTCCTGAGATGAGGTGAAGCCGCCTAAAGTGGCTACAAAACATTTACAATAATATTACCCGACTTTTCCAGACAACACTTTAAAGACTTCTGGGTAGGCCTAACCGTTCAGTTCCATTTATTACAATGATATCCGCTTCAGTGGCCGAGTGTCCTAAGACTTCAACTTTTGTGTTAGACTGGCCTACTGATGACGGGAAGATCAGGATTTGAATCTCGGCCGAGTCTACTAAGGGTGGTTTTTCACTCTCCTTCCACGCGAATGTGGGTAGATTACCTATGAAATGCTTTCGTCCTGATCCCTGAGCCATTAGTGAGATAAAAACATTACATTGATCAAATATTTAAAAAACAATACTAATGGATGCTAAACATCCACATTCTTATACATTATTTTTCTTGTACTAATGTTTTAGGTATTATTTGTGTAAATTTGTTATAAAACAAACCCTGTAAAAACATGTCATGTTAACACTGCCATAACTAGGCAATGCATTTTGTTAACACCGAGAAATATAATCTCTCACTTTTGATTTAGATTTTAGGAGCAGAATAAGTCAATTATTTTACTTCTCTAACTGACTTTCCCTTATTTTAGATTAAATCCCCCGACCTCTTCAGGTATTCCCTGTCTGTGGCTACCCTGCACCTACAAGTCTCACAAGTAGGTGATCAATCTCGCAAACACTTGCCACAATGGCCAGCTCTTTAATTCCAACCATTTTAGAATAAAAGGTTGTTCACAAATAGACCCCATATAATTAAATGATCTTAATTTGCTAAGAGCGACCAAGCCATGGCCACATAAAAATGTATTTTAAATTCTAAAAAAACAAACATGTTAATTTTATTTTTACTATAATGATCAAACATAGATATTAAGTCAAGAATAAATTAATTTAAGGAACTTAAATGTAGTGAGTGTAAAAAAACAAGTAGCATTTTGAAAATAAAAGTGCTTAAGTTACCTTATAACTTTCTTTCTCCTCCCCATTTTTATTAACTTTAATTTTTCGTTCTCTCCCATCTGACTTCAAAGACTTCTTACGATCGTCTGTACTTTTAATGACAGGTTTCAACCATGTGTTGTTCTGGTCTGTGAAACCTGCAGTTTTATCCTCATCAGAAGTATTACTATCCAAATCATCTTTTGGTGGTTCTGAAATCAATGGCGGGAGCTACACATCAAACATTACACCATGCAGAAGTATTACTATCCAAATCATCTTTTGGTGGTTCTGAAATCAATGGCGGGAGCTACACATCAAACATTACACCATGCAACTACTAATATTGTTCAGACAAATTTACACAATTATATATTTCACAAAATCACAATTTTATTGTGTGAGATTGGATTTATAGCCTACATGTGAACCTAGGTTCACATATCTACTTATTAACATTGTGTGTACTGTAAATAGGCCCTACACTATAAAGTTACATTAATTGTATAACATACTATTTGAAATATTAAAATAATTGTATAGCATAATATTTAAAATACTAATCCAACACCTTAGTCCAGTCAGTAGCGTGTCTGTCTAGTGAGCTAAGGGTCCCGGGTTTGATTCCTGAGATGGCCCAAACATTTATCAATGGTGAAATGTGTGTTTACCTTTTCACAGTGATAAATTAATGGTCGGGGACATGATGATGTGCCTGTCTTAAGTTAGATTATAATGTATATGAAGTTACAACAGGACAATTCAGCCAGTAGTGGAAAATATATGGCTTAAATAAAAAATTGATCCAGGCCATGGACTGGAAACAGTATCCTATGGGATGTAAGAAAAACACATTGAAATACAAAGGCTAAAATGTTTCATAGCTCAGTTCTCTGCAAATATAGTTTCTTCAAAATTAATTAATTTTTTGTAGATTATTTTAATGATTTTAAGTGATTTAAGGGAATGTGTATGCAAAAGGTGTGGCTTTGTAACAAAAAATGCACACTTATCATTTATAATCTTAATACAGAGTTAATTAAGTTTGTATTTTACAGAACCTAGCAACACAAACAGAAGTCGACATCCCTTAAATGCATGTCATAAGCTAATTTACCAATGACAGATGTGGTCTTCTCCTTCTTGGCACGGGCAAGTTGTCTTTTCTCCCGCAAATTGGTGAGCTTTTTTACTCGTTTGTGTACTCTCTGCTTCTGCCTGTGAGTCAACGGTTTCTTGACATCGTCAGAAGCTGCACAATCAAAACACAATAATAACTAATCATGGGAAATAGAAAACCTCATGCATACATTCATCAAGTATGTCAAATTGTTCCCCAAGATTGAGAAAGAATATTTTATTACCAAATCTGGCATGTTATTAAATTAGATACCATGTTAGTGGAAATTAATAATAAACAGTGAGATACTATATGATTAGAAAAATAAAGCTTAAAAACCTGCACCCTAATGATAAAAAAAAATAGTCCCAGGGAGAGATTACAGGCCAGGTTCATAGTCAGATTTAGTACGTTGCTACACAAAAGGCAGAACAACACCTACCTAGACCAGAATGGACTGGGTCAGGTTTATAGTCAGATTTAGTACGTTGCTACACAAAAGGCAGAACAACACCTACCTAGACCAGAATGGACTGGGTCAGTCTCATGTAAAAAAACTGGCCCATTCCATTTGAGGTTAGGTTGGTGTTGTATTGAGTATAGAGCTGCACTTGAGGAGTGTTAAATCTAACTATTAAACTGGCCCTAAGTGATATTCCTTATTCCACTTAAGACAAACTGTTAAAATAATTTAAGATAGTGCCAAAGATAATTTTGGAAATACAATCGTTTAAATTTAAAGCCAAACAATTTTTAAAAACATTTATCAGAGTTCCAGCTGTTGAAAACAAAAATCCAAGTTTCTTTAAAAAAATTCACCCAAATCTAGAAATTAGTATTTTAATTAGCACCAACAAAGTTCCATATAGAGAAAGAATTCCTCTAACATATTGAGGGGGAAACCAATAAGAGTGAGGCAAGAAAGTGTCGATGCTGGGAGGAGAAACTGGAACCAGCATCCACAACTCCATGATGGACATGTATTGAGCTGCCTCACAACATCACTCTGCTGATGGGACTTTTTCCTCTCTTCCATGTGTGCTGGAATTTTGGTCATGTCACACTCATCACAGCCAGGGATATTTGGACAGACTCTGGTCCCTCGGTGTAAATTACATGGTAAGTAGGGTGACCGAAAAAAAAGCGCAAACAATAAAAACGCACATGAAAAATCCCATGGTCATACTCACAGGAAAAAAGCTCATAGGGAAAAATGCCCCCATGAAAAAATGAGCGCAAGGATAAATGCCCCCACGAAAAATGCTCACACAAAAAATTGCTCACACAAAAAATACTCACATGGAAAAATACCCACACGAAAAAAAAATATAAATCAAGGTTAATTTTTATCGGAATGCAAGTTTGATTGGGGTTTTGCATTATTAACCTTTTAGTTTCCACTTGTAAAGTGCGTGTTTGATTTATTCTTGTGCATTCATAAAATTTGCATTCACTTTTTTGGGTCTTTTTATTAATTTAAAGTAATTTTTTGGAATTTTTAGTGTCATTTTTTTGATAATTTTTTGACACATTTTAGGTCATCAAAATCCTGGCCGTGGTACAACAATATAACCAATATTTACAACAAGTGCTTAGGGTTCAAAGAAAATACAAAAATATATCGAAATAAAGTTATATTTAATGGTTATTATACATTTAAGTTGGATCTATATGCAGAGTAGTTTAATAAGTAGGCCACTTAATACATAAAATAAAGACTATAACTCTAAAAAATGTAAACTGAAAGTAGACATTTTAATACGAAGTGTTGACCCTTGGGGACCCTACATCAATATTTTTACTTTCTCACTACCTTACAGGTAGAGCAAGTATTGTGATCATAAAAAAAATCGAAATCAAGATTTTGATGAATGTCAACGTTTCACGATCCTCCGAAGAGGAAAAAGTTGTTTTCGCAATGCCGTCTGTCTGTCCATCTGTACCTCGGACTAGAGCCTAAACTATTTAACCGATTGGGCTAAGACTATGTCTCTAGGGTTTTAATGAGGGAATTTTGGAATTGGATGTCCAACCCTAAAATTAAGGGTAGTTTACTTAAGAGCAGAAAGAGATAAAAATCAATTTCATCCCAATTGGCTCTAATGATTTTGATTATATTTCATTTCTAAACTTTGATCAATATTACAAACTTAATGGATGAATTAAATTTTTCGTCAAAATGACTTTAAGGATTCAGGTCTGATGCGTAAATTCTAAATGAGAAAATTTCAATTTTCTCAGAATTGGCTATAAAGATTTTGATTGAAGTTCACACCTAGGCGTTTATTAAGATTATTAACGAAATTGATTTTTTCATTTTCCCATGCAAATGATTTTAAGGTTCCTTACAGAAGCAAAAATGTTTTATATCTCAACTATTTGAGACACTAAATAATTTTTCATGGTACAATTTTAGTATTACTAAAAGTAAAAAAAAAAATTCATTTTAAATATATTTTTATAAAACCAATAGTTTCTGAGATATTGGCAAATATAACAATACAATTTTGTGAGCTTTAGTTGTGAAGATATACTTAAGTTCAAACGTAATAATTCTCTAATGCCATAGAGTAAGCAAATAAGTAAGTCTCTCAAGAAGTTGATGTTTTCCCTTTAACCTCTTAGGGTGTTTGTACAGCACAGGGGTGAATCCAGGATTTTTGTTAGGGTGGGAGGGACGAGGGTGCTCCCATCGAGATCGAGAAATCGGGCTTCAAGAAATTTTGACATAAAAATACTTTTAACTTTAAGAGGAAATCTTTGAGTAATTTTTCAGTGAAACGCTAAACTTGAGAATAATCCTCTAATGAAGGGTATAACACAAAATTTGCAATTAGTCTTGAAATTTATTAAAAGCAAATAATAATAACACATTTAGTGATTATTAAGAGGGAAATAAATTTAAACATTTTAACAATTAACACGTTATGTGCGTAGTACTATTCAAAGATTCTGTTTAAAGCATGTTATTTAAAAATAAATTATTTTAAAGATTATTATTTATTATTAATCATTGAGATAGTAATAATAAGAATGATAAAATAAATTTAAACCTAAACAATGTTTGTGCAACAAGGTGATATGCACACAACTTAAATTTAGGTAGTTTCTTTAATGCTCATTTTCACCATTTTAATACTTAATGTGATTGTTTTAAGTGTTAATAATAATGACTATATATTAATCATTTAATAATATTACCAATAACAACTAAAAAAACGATATATGGTTAGTGAGATAGTATTACGTGACAATAAAACAAGTAGGGCCTTAACATTGATTTAATCGCTCCATTCCTGGATCCACCTCTGTTACAGCAATGATTTATCTCTCTAATTTTATACCCAATAGTCAATAATTACATATTTTAATGGTAAAAATTTATAAAAGAGAAATTTAATAGCAATGAGATAACCATAAGATGTGCATCCCCTAATAAAATGTTGAATATTTTAACCGGAAATCAAAATTTTAATACGAAGTGTTGATCCTTGGAGACCCAATATTGATATTTTTTATTGGTCCAGATGTACAAATGAAGACATTAATTTTTTAGAAATAAGATTATAAAATTTATAACCATGAGTCAAATAAATTGTTTGTAACCATACCACAATTTGTTCGCGGGTTTGCTAGCGTATATTATATTACGAATGTTCAGTAAATATCTACATTTTTAAACACATGAGCGAGAAAGTCCGTGCTGAGTTCCGTGCAATTTATAGTGACATACATACCATAGATACCAATTTGGAACAAAATCACAAGAATTTTCTAAAATTACTTATCAGTATATTGACCTTAAACTAATTTTGACCCAAAAACAAAATATAAGGATATTCTATTCTGAAAATTGAAAAATGACACCTGGACACGGGAATTGAACCCGGGACCTTCGACTTAGTACGCCAATGCTCTTACCACTGAGCTATCCAGAATTCGTCCCGTGCCCATGGTCATTCTTCACTCATAGCTTAAGGCAGAGTCTAAGATGGACGTGCGGAAGTCGTCAGCTTATAAACATGTGATTATATATAAGATCACAGCCATCAGACAACGCAATCGAAGGTCCCGGGTTCGATTCCCGTGTCCAGGTGTCATTTTTCAATTTTCAGAATATGATATCTAAGAGGTGTTATCCTCAATAAAATGCATTAACAATAGTTTCGGCTATTTGTTTCATTAAAATATAAGGAGTTATTTCACTTATCTGGGAGGTCAAACATAGTCTATACATCAATTTCAAACAAAATTGTTAAAGCAATTTTCGAAATTGGAATTCAAAAAAAGCACTCATCACCCTAATTTGAGGGCTAGGGTAAAATGAAAAAAATTGAAAAAAGGGGGGAAAAGAGAAAAAAAAATACGACAGTATAAACTTGTAAAAATTAAATATCAAGTTTGAGCCCATACATAGACAGACAGAAAAGGAGACTGACAGAATTGTAAAATGCGGTTTTTTTTCTTGTTTAAATTTTTTATTCTGATTTCGATTTTTTCATGTTTACAATACTTTTGATTAGAAAGTAAAAATGAATGGGGGCATTATCTCTATGGACATTTTTCCTTGTGCACACTTTTAGTTTGAGCTTTTTTCCATGAATATTTTTCGCGTGAGCATTTTTAGTTTGAACAATTTTCATGTGGACATTTTTCCATTTGAGCATTTTTCCTTGTGGGCTTTTTTCCCGAGTAGGCTTTTTAGAATCAGTAAGTAGATTATTGTAGCAGCTTAGAGCATCAAAACTTTAAACTATATAGAATATTTAAATGTAACTTTTTTCTCATTCATAAATGTCAATACATAGGTAGCTATGCTTTCCACTTTCCATCCCATTTCAGTTGATTAGAAAACTTTTGCAACTCACTGTTAAAAGTAAATTCATTGTTGGCCTAAAATAAAGTATGCCTATTTCCCAAAACTTGGGTGTATGGATGTAAGAAGTTGCTGCTACTGGTAGTTGACAAAAAAAAAAGTTTATTTTCAATAATTCCTTCATTTTTTTAATTGTACGTGTTGATGGCTGCACTATCGCCAATGTGGTTACCAAGCTATGGAATATTATTGAACCTTTGTGGTAGTATGTTTCGCAATTAATTCAAATATAGGAGAAATCAAGACTTATTTTTATTTGGATTAGACATTATGAAAATGAAAATTCCTATTTTGTATATAATGATAAGCAGTGTCTAGATAGAGTGTTTAATTAAAATCGTTAAAGCAAATTTCAAGAAAATGAATCTTTTCTCGTTTAACCCTTCATTAAACTACCCTTAAATTTAGGGTTGGATATCTGATGCCAAAAATTCCTCGAGGGGACTTTATGAAAACCTCAAATACAGCGTTTTAGCCCAATCAGTAAAAGAGTTTGGGCTCTAGCTCTAGTTACAGACGGAAAGATAGACGGTATTGTGAAAACCACTTCTATTTGTTTCAGGGGGTCATGAAACATCGACATTTAACAAAATCTAGAGTTAGTTTTTTGACAATCACAATACTTTCTCTCCAATGGGTTGAGAGAAAATAAAACACGAGGTGATTCAAGGCCTTATATTTCTCAGCAGCAGAAAGAAGAGATGTATGGGCAATGTCATGTCATGGTGGCTGGGTGGAGCAATTTATAAATAGAAGACATAATATTTTTAATTTAATGTGCATTCTGTCAACTGTTGCCTTCTCCTTAAAGCCATTCCACACAGGTATATTTAGAAAGTTCAACCACTTTATATATAGCCAAAGAAAATCAGAAGCTGATGGCAATATTTCATTAGAAAGAAGATGGATAGTCTCGATATCTGAAATAATTTTTGAAAACATTTATTCGAAACAAATCCATACTCATCTACAACTCTTGCCAAAGGCAATCTAGACAGACGTGAAATATTCTGATCTGGATAAATTAACAGCATAGCTAGTCACATAATAGATATCACCCATGGCAAGAAAAATAGTGGAGTGTTTATATTAAAATCCCCTTTGTCAAATACAAACTGAGATAATGCACCCGGCTTGATTTCAAGTCATAGACAGATGGATAATATAGGATATTTCTAACAGCTACGTTTCACTGCATGATGATAAAAATTCTAATGCCTAATGAGAGTTTTTGACCCGAATTGTTTGCATAAAAGTTCACCAACTCCAAATTATAATGGTGTTAAAAATAATTGAGACCTCACCTCAGAGATAATGGAATGCAATAAAGTGGTGAATTTACCTCCCCCCCCCCCTTTCCGCTCCCCAACACTTTTACAAGGAGCTACATTAATTCTTTTAAATTACATCAGCAAAAATAAATGTAACAACTCTGAAATACAGTATTGATGTTCTACATAAAATTTTCTGGAGGAGGATATTTTTATGTGTTGTAGACTTGCAATTATATGTCTTTCAGGATGAACCCGTTTGAAGGCTTTATTCAAGTTTGTTTGATTTTTTCCCTCATAGCAGGCGTACATCCTTATTTTCCATATGCACTATTCCGCAAACAGTTGGAGGTTTGTTCACTTGTTTCAACAAAAAGAATACCCCTTGTCGTTGTATTTATGTAACAAGAGGGCTTTAACCATTTGGATATCCGGGTGATAATCCCCTTCAAATTTATTTGTATATAATTGAGAAAGAAATCACTTTCATCATAATTCTCGCTTCGGTAGGAATAAATTGATTCTATGACTTCATCCACGCTGCTAGCCAATCGCTAAACTCTCTTTAGCCCGGTAGATAGTAAAGTGTAAAAATTTTTCATGCCTGCATTATGCCTTGGGTATTTCAAATTTGTGACTAAATATGAACATGTATATAATATTGTCAACAATGACCCCATTCCTTGCTGCAGCTCCCTGCTACTTTTAAAATGGGTTTTCCTTTACTAGGTTGATCACAATTTCCTGTTATTTTTAATACCAAATGTTTTGGCAGCTTATTATTTGTGGACCTAAGTAAATGTGGTTTAAAAACAAACACTGTACAACCATCTCATGTTAGCAGAGTGCCATAAGCCTATCTAGGCAACTTAGCAATTTGTGAAAACTCAAATACCTCACTTTAGTTCTGGCGTTAAGGTGTAAAATAGGTTTATTAGCCAAGTATTAAAGTTCAAATGGTTTAAAGCAACCAAAACACTTTCAAAAAGAATTAATAATCATAATAAACTCCAGAGGCAAGTATGCATAGTTGACAGGCAATATTAGCATTTTTGGTTTATTGGATCAACAAACAATTAAACAACTTGCATCCTGGACAAAATAAGTTATCTCATTCAATCATATTGATAAGCCCTTTTTTCCACAAATTATATAAATGTGACACAAAAACAACCAAAACTTTTACCAGAGGAAGTATTTTACCCATTCCAACTTTTTGTTTAGCACCGGACCATAGGTCTAAGAGAATATTTATATACCTATACATATATGTTTTACTAATCGTTGTTAGCCCATAACTTAATTGATATTACAATTAGATACATAAAAAGTCATTCTCTAATTGAGGGACAAATAGAAAATCCAAAAAATAAAAATTTCAAGAAAAGGATAATTTATTGAGTGATTGCACAAAAATGTACTAAAGAAGTAAGTAATAATACCAGCAAACCTTGATTTTACAATTTTCTCGTATTTCTTTTAGTCTGACCACTTCGATAACGCTATTTCCGATGCACTTAAATACGTTATTATCTCTAGAATTTAAATAAAATATATATTTTTAATAGGTTTAATATAATTTTTTTTAACAATAATATAAAAAATTACATATTTTTCTTAACTTATTGGAATTAGGGATATTGTAAGTAAAGAATTATACAAAACTCATAGGTTAGTAACATTAAATTTTAGAAAAATAAAATAAATAAAGAAGTTTTACATTTATCATTTTTTTTTTTAATAACTCAAATGTTAATAATAGTTAATCATATTAATTTTTTTACTAAGAATGTTAATGAAAAATAAGTGATTTTATTGGTGTTAGCAAAGTGGTGTTTGAGAAAACAGTTCGAGTTAATTTGGACTTTACGGAGTGAAATTTAGCTTTAAATTAAAGTTACACCTAAGTTTTAAATGCATATTTTTTTTATCAAAAAATAACAAATAAGTTTTATACTATTTATTCTTCAAATACAAAAAGTGTCATTCTGAAAAACATCAACGATTCAACCAAACTAAATATTAATAATGTAAATGAAAATGACCATAGGCCTAGTAAATGAAAAAATATTACAAACATTATTGGTGTAATAAAAAATTAGTTTAAACTTACAAATTGGCAAACCTCTACAATTTAACAAAGTTTTGGAATTTATAAGAAATATTATCTCCCTTAAGAACAATTTATGGAGTTCGAAGAACTCCCACTATATGATTAGCTACATTGATTGGCCATTTTTCATGAAAATTCTGTAGAAATAAAAATAATAAGAGTCTAATATTTCTAAAAGTGAAGAAAAGTAATTAAAGAGCCTTTTAATAATTATTTGGTATAATTTGTTTTTAATACTACCATATTTAAATGTTTCTATCAAGTTTTATACACTTTCTACTACTAAAAAAATGTGTTGTTTGTTTTAAAAATAACCAAATATTTATATAGGCTGGAGACATAAATTGTCCCTCAATTTGAGAATGACCCATATATTAAAAACACTATTTTATTAAGATCGTAACTTAATGTGATACTATTTCTAGACACATACATTATCTCAAATTGTTTCACTTTATGATGGAGTTAAAGAATTTCATTCTAAAACAATGAGCAATTGTGTGGTAACTTAGAATTCAACTAGATCCTGTTGAGTACACCAGTACAGTTTAAAATTGTTGCAAGAAACATTCAATAATGTAATCAAATTCTAGCACATGCACATAGCCATGACTCAATTTTGGCTAAAAACACACCGAGAGAAGGATGAAAAGATGAAACAAAAAGATTTGCGGTGACTATTAACTAGAAGAAAAATGTTATTTTGAATATTGTAAATGAAAGTTTTGTATTATTTTAATGAATGTGTGAACATTCCAGAAATTTGATCATATTCCCCGACTTTTCCATTACTTTTCCCTGGCCAAGCAAATTCCCTGACTTTTCCCTTTTTTCCAGGTCGCTGTACACCCTGTCATGGAAGGAAAGCACGAGGGAAGAGGAGCTTAGGAAGAAAGAGAAGGATTCAAATCTTATATGACTTGACGGAAAGAAGAAAATTCTGGGAGTTGGAGGATAGGGCATTGGTGGTCTAAGTTCACTGACAAAAGGAATGGATCTGTTGTGAGACAGAACACCTAATAATAAAACTTATTTCTGTATTCCCTTTATCAAATACATATTGTAGATATTTTAATGATGCTAGCCTACATTTTTTTAAATTTAGCACCACGTCTTACTACCCGTTCGGGTTTTATGCTTAAGTACCAATTACGCTATTGGATTAGGAATTGGGAAGGTTGAATTTAGAGGAAGTGAACCGCATTTGAGTGGAGGGAGAGTGGAAACAATCTAGGAAAAACCACCTCCAGTTCACCCGACCGAAATTTGAACCTCGATCCCCGCGTCCTCGGCAGTCGAACTCAACACGACTAGCGCGTTAGCCAACTATGACACCGAGGCGGGTGCTAGCCTACATTAATCAAACTTACACACATATCTTTATTTAACCCTCATATAAACTCAATTAGCTAGTATATAGCTAGGGCCTAAATTGTATGAGAATAGCTACAGAATGGCCAACTTGAAAAACTGTACACTGAAACATAGATTTTATTTAATCATTCTAATTTGATACAAAATTAATCCATTTTATAATAACAACAATAATGTGTCTTCATTTGGGCAAAGTTAATGTCAGCGCCTTTTCTTACAATAAAAAACTAAACCAAGCTACCTTAACCTAACCTTCCAAATCTATTAAAATTAAATTAAAATTAAATTTGGAATGTATTTGACATTTAGACACAAATTATTCCCATACAAAGTTTGTCATGGGTGACTGACAAGAAATTGTAACCAAGATACTGTGAATCTGATATATTTTAATAATCTTAAAAACCTATTAATTATTCAATCATCCGATCAAAACATTTTAATAACTAACTTTTTTTTTTGTATCCAATGTAGGCCTATATAAATTTTTTTAAATAAAAATATAGTTTCTCAAAATAAATTATAGGTGTTATCTACCTGCCCGCACATGTAAGCCTACTACCTAGCCTAAATTATGCTAATGTGTTAAGGTGCCTTCAAACGAGCCATATTTTTAATGCAATGTGTTGCTGCAATTTGTAGCCAATATGTGAATGCTAGATTGCAATCATACATTGAAATATTGTCATATGGCCGGTATTTGCTTACTATTGCAGTTAGTTGCTCGTGTGCTGGTGATGTCGACCTGCTGTGGACAACTTTAGAATGGCTCAACCATATATATTTCTGCCTCCCGCTGACAAGTAAGCTACATCTTTCTCACTTGGCGCTGCTCACCCCTTTCTTAAATGCACTTAATTGGTACCTAAATTAAATTAGGCCTATTATAGAAATCTCCAGTTACCAAAAAAACAAAGCGTGATTGCGATTATTGTAATATTTGGTATAGCTTTCCTCATATTTGTATTTATTTTTATAATAGTGAGCCAATTACTCTCTAACAGCTAACAATCTTTTATGACATTTTTGTAATAATTTTAAACAGATAATTGTCTAATAGGCCTATTTATCCAGGTTTAAATTATTTATTATATCAAATTAGATTAAAAAGTATGCCTAATAATCTATAGGTTTTTTATCTACGCTATTATGAAGCAGGACATATGTTGGAGAAACAAAAAATAAATATATTGTCCTCCATCTTGTGTTGTTTTGGCTTGATCAGTCTGTCAAATATTTTCAAGCCTTTCATTGTGTAAACAGACAATCATACGGCAATGTGCGGCAGCAAACATTGCTCAGTAATCATGGACGAAAACATTGCAAAGCCACAAGCGACACTTGTGTTGCCGATAATATTATCTAGAGCAATATTTTAGGGAATGTTATTATTATTATTATTAGCACCGCGTCTTACTACCCGTTTGGGTTATACGCACTTACACTAATGTGTAATGGTAGGGTGATGGTGAGATGAAATGGAGAACCTACAGTTTAACCTGGAATCCAAACCACGGTGGAGGCCTGACATTCCCCACATTCACAAGATGTCTTGTCAGAGGTGAAGGAAGGTTTTGGTAATCAGATAAATCTGTGCCGGGACCGAGGATTGAACCCCGGCCGCCAGCAGAGAAGTCTGATACCTTACCCCTAGACCGCCAGGTCACCCTTTAGGGAATGTTAAATTTTAGTTACATGTTAAAAGGTACCTTTCAGAATTAAGGTTTAATTTAGGTTAAGTGTACACACATTTGCGTGGAAAGTGTGTTGAAGACTCGTATTAAGAAAAACACCCTCATTAGGCCTACATGAAACCCAAGACTTTGGCCCTGATCTCCCCATCATCAATCTGTAGTATGAGACCATTCTACCGCTGAAGCGGGCTATTCCAACTTAACCAAACCTTTAATTATTTAAAACATTTAAGTATGTTGGGTTTGATTAAAAAATTCATAGCATAGGCCTTAATGCTATTAGATTTTTTAGCTCGTTTCGTAGAATATCATCACCTTATGATTTATCAACGAGAGTTGATATTTAATATTTTAATATTTTAAGCTGCTTACCAAGTAAACTTTTGGGAATAACTGGATCTTTTTGTTTCCTTGCTTTCCGACCTGGGCCCTTTTTCACTTTTACATCGCTTGAAAATTTCGCCTTTCTTCCCATGATGAAGTTTTAATAAAAATATATCTACAACAAAGTATAAATTTTGTAAGCTTGCGAAGATGAATACTATGTATATATATTTAGATTTAGATGTAAATCATTTTTAAGTAAACACTAACGTTTGGCTTAGCCATGTGGAGTTAAATAAAGTACAATACGAAAGCAATGTACCAACATTGGAAGCACATGTGTCCTTGAACAACGTTATCTTTCCCAACTGCCTGATTGAAACAAATAAAAGCTCAGTCAGTTAAGTAAAAATAAGTTAAAAATTGTTTTAGTGTAAAAGATAAATAAATGTTTATTTTAAAAATTATTTTAAGTTACATTAAAATGATATTATCTCTATGTATTAAGGAGAAAAATATAATTAAATACAACCAATTTAATCTATTATAATATATCATAATTATAGTGATAGACACCATACTATGAGGCATTGTTTAAATCCTATGGCTCACTTAAAATTTGAGAAGGAAGACGTTTAACTTTTTTTTGTTAAAATAATTTTTTTTATGTCATCTTCAGAAGTTATAATATTATTTTATTAATAACCACATATATAAATATATCAGGTTTGTAAAATAAATCATCTTAATGAGGTAAGTATACTAAAGTAATTTGATTAGTATTATGTAACATAGATTAAAAATATATTTAAGGTGAGCCCTGTAGTCTTACATGAACGATCAAATGCCAGTGGCACGAAGTAGACATAAAAAAGGAATAAAGATATGTGTAGTCAACTAACGGACAATAATTGTCATGGCACACGCTGCCAACGGTGGGCTGTAATTAGCCCACGCTACTCCTGCGCTTGCTAATCAAACATAAAGATATCATGTGATATATTTATAATAGTTATTTTTATAATGATAATAGCTTGTTTCTTAGCTTGTGTTCAATGTATTTGTAGATCCAAAAGGTTAATTAATTAATTAATTATCACATTGAACAGTGTGACTGTTTGTTATGTAATTGTCCCGAAAGCGTATTTAAGGTTTTTTTGTTATAAAGGTTGTACTTCCTGCTTTATCTCACTTAATGTGACAAAGTCTCATTTATTGTGTGATTTTGTAAAGTTTTTTTTGTATACTATTATGTTTATTTGTAATTTTACTATCGTTGGGGTGAGTGCATCTAAAATAATGTGGCCGGGTGAGGACAAATAATTTATACCTTGTAATCGATCTCAACCTCCTAAATTTATGTAACAAGTTAGTGAATGAGCCATGCCTACAGTAGGATGTTTATATGTATACGAGCCGATTATTATTACTATTAGCACCGCGTCTTACTACCCGTTCGGGTTATACGCACTTACGCTAATATGTAATGGTAGGGTGATTGCGAGATGAAATAGAAGACCTACAGTTTAACGTGGAAACCGAACCACGGTGGAGGCCTGGCATTCCCCACATTCACAAGATGTCTTGTCAGAGGTGAAGGAAGGGTTTGGTATTCAGATAAATCTGTGCCGGGATCGAGGATTGAACCCCGGCCACCAGCACAGAAGTCTGACACCTTACCCCTAGACCGCCAGGTCNTAAATCTGTGCCGGGATCGAGGATTGAACCCCGGCCACCAGCACAGAAGTCTGACACCTTACCCCTAGACCGCCAGGTCACCAAGCCATTGTTAAACCTGGTGTAACACACGTAGTGAATTTTGTCGGTCTGCACCTTCAGTAGGGGGTAGTGAAGCAATGTAGGCTGTGATCTTGTATGCAGACATTATATAGTGCCTGTACTTCAACTTATTTATTGGAGCTACTTTTTCCCCCACCAACCCCGTACAATGCAATAAGTAAACGTTGGATCGCATCGACAACTGCCTCTTGATCCGCTTCAGGGTTTTTAAATACCTGAATAATGTTGATCAGATCAGGATTATTCTTCAGAGTATGAAGAAATTTCATCTTACCTTGATTGAACAAAGCTGATGTTGTGTCACACCCACTCATTGCGTGTAGAAAATAATGTGTTCAGCAACTGTTTTGTCAACTGCACTTAGCGGATGATATAGAGTTTAAGGGACTTTACCATTTCCTGGCTTTAATAAGTGAACGTTAGAAGAAGTACAGATAACTGTCATGATGACTATAAGATCCCCATCTCCACCAACGACTATGACAGATGCATGTGTTTGTTTCAAGGTAAGAGTTGTGTTGATAATCAGGGTATCTTCATCTTCTTTTGCTTGTTTGCAGACCATGTTCACCTCTGTGAATTTCATTACTAGCATGGATATCAAGCAACTTTTATTCTTCGATTTGCCTAGGAATTTCTCCTGAGAGAACGTGGGTGACATTGTTCCATTAAACAGTATTCAAATAGAATTGTTTTTGAGTGCTCTCCTCGATCATTCCAGTTATTTAGTGGTTCTTCAGCAACTTTGTCGGAGTATCCACCAAACACTACTACCGCACTTGACTTGTAGCAAGATAAAACAAACGCAACATAACTGTCACAAATATCTGCAAATGAGACTGCCCTGTGTGCCACACAGCTCGATGCAACAAATATCCGCCATCGATGACGAACATACTGCTGTCCAATTATTTTCCTTGGGCAGGCTTGAAAGCTTTTTACAAAGTTGATTTTGTACCTTTTCTCATACCACTCTCGAAAAAAGAGATAGTGAATAAGGACAGAGATCATAAGTTAAGAATTCCCCCAATTCTTCATCTGATTGTTTTGCAATGCTAATTCTCTTAAAAAGTGTGGTTAGACTGATGGTAATTGTTTTATTTTGTATTTGTATGTCATTGTTAATAATGGCAAGGGGCTGCACTCGATAATTTCATTTGAATTTAACTGATTGGAAATCACCACCTAAAATGTGGTTAAGACCTTGAGTGCTCACTTCGCGGGACATGTGGCAGTTGACCCTATCATCTCTGACTATACCACTATTTATTTATAAGAGATTAAGAGTTTCTAGGAAAGGCGGATGCTGGTGAAACCAATTCCACATCTTCTTTGGATCATTATTGTCTCCCTGAATTCTCGAGTCTCTATATTGTCCACGTGTTGTTCTGAACTTGTGAATTCTATACCACAGAAATTTTCAATTTCATCCCAAATATGTTTAAGTGATGCCATCCCTTGTGTCCATCTTTGACAAAACACCTTCAATGACCACACGACCATGGGTGAGACCACCAACAGTTTTCATATTCTTCATCAGAGACTGTTCAATGATCATGTCACTCCATGTACCACACAATAATGTATTACTTCGTCGAATAGTTAAGCACCCTTTAAAAGTAAAACATTCATATTCTTCATTTGGTATGACTTCAAGTTATACATGTCCTGCAAGTAGAGGTGACCACACTTGACATATAAAAAGTGTCCACTAGAATGGAAGTACGGAAGCATGTTGTAAATGGTTTCAAGGTGGAGGTCCTAATAACCACTTCTCTCAGCTTCGATAAAGTGCTTTACTAGAGTAACCATTTCAGAATATTGGACCCAAAGCTTTGTAGTGGGACCATGTTGCACCAACAGTTGAAGCTGAGCTGCAACATTTCTTTAATTTCCTTCAAACATTCTTCTTGTTTCTCTGAAAAACCTCTGATCCATCTCCACTATACAGAATTTCCTCTACTTCACCTTCAAGTGTAGGAGAGAAGGTGTTCGATTTCATGACTATTTTGACTAAAGTTATATGAGCCAAAATGTGAGCTCTGACTGCCTTTGAATAGGTGTGCCCTGTCGAAACACTCAAGAGTCCTATGACAATATTTGACAGTTCAGGATCTTCATGATGACTTGAAAGAATATATCGTGCCTTGAGGTACAAAGGCTGGTCAAATGTCACTAGACAGTTTATCTGACGTAATGATTTAATCTTTTCTACAGCACACAACAAAGCTGTGTAAATCGTGTCATAATTATTCGAAGGAGCATTAATGAACGACTGGCAAGAAACAAACGTTGTTTGATATGGGATATATTTTGTAACTTCCCCCATGAATCCATTCCACCCTGGAATACCTGGTAGGTATTTACATTTGCCGTAAAGCCACAGCAGGTCAGATACAGAATGAATAACAGTACCTCCTGATGAATAAATTTCACGGAGATCTTGGATCTTGATTGATACTAAGCCCACAGCACTTGTTATCTCAAAATTTCTCAATTGAACAGCTCCGAAACGTCCAATGACTTCAGTTGATGGTATAGCCTTCATTACCCTAGAAATATTTTGATCTGGAGCAACAACACTTTTTCGGGTGATACAAACTGTAACACCAAGGCCCTTCTCCTCTCATAGATAAGGGCTGGTGCACATATACA
>CABFOV010002595.1:0-68880 GCA_902141375.1 Timema poppense
CACACCCACTGTCCTTCACACTGGCGTGTATATCCCAGTGTAGCCAATCGCTCGACAACACATTTCCTCACATTCATAACAAGTAGATTTCCTTGATTATTTTCTAGAGTACTTTATACAACTTGATCAGTTTGATGGTACATGTGATATTAATGGATTATACTTAATATCATTGACCTTGAAACTATTTTCCAAACATTTCTCGTAAAATCTCTAATTTTAAGATTTCCATTTTTCGAACCTTTAACATAAATGAAGTTACCATCCTTGGCGTATTGATGGGAGAAGAAAGCCATAGTAGTAAATCACATTTGGAAAGCCACCCTCATTTTCCTGGTTCAGACTAGAACTTGGACCTCTCCATCAACAAGGACTAGGCGCAATTCAAGTCTAATGCCATAGACCACATAGTAATTGATTGTTTATGTTATATAGTTTATTAAATAAAGACAAAACAAAACAGTTCAGCATCATAAAATAAACATTTTATGTACATTATGAAACCACATGACACAATGCCCCTTGTCGAGGTCATGGAACATTATCATAAAGTAATGTAGGTCCAGTGCTACCAACTGTCACATAACAATTATCTTACATCTCCCCTTTATAGACAGGTAGGATAAAAAAACAAAATTAATACCAAATACAAAGCAGACTGTTATGAAAAGATTAAACAATACAACAGCCATAATAAAACCAAATTTACAAGTTAGCTGACAGTTTTTAAGAAGGACGCACTAGTCTTCCTGACCTAGTAGTGACAGCTTTATCACCCTTATAAACTTCATTTGAAGCACTAGACTCTAGACCATAATGTGTTGACTCTTGAATATTATTCCTGTTACTGGTATTAGCGCTACTATTGTCACAAACATACTGCTATTTTTCATTCTTATTTTGTATAGATTTTTTACATGTATCCTATTACCTATATAAATACCATTGGAACTGTCATATACTAGAGTTCTTGGTTGTGGATCTATTTTTATTACTTGACCTCTAGACTTTTTTTTCCAGCTGAATTTTACTTCAACAAAACTTCATCATACATTTTAAGATACGGCAGAAATTTGTCAGTTTTGTTATATTTTGCCGTTTGGTTGTTTCGCTTAGCCAGTCATTATAATTTGTATTAACTAGCTTGGGTATCACTTTGGTTTCAACAATCTGTAGTGTTGTACTTAACTGTCTAGACATTAACATTTGAAAGGGTAAAATGAGACTATCATTTGGAGTAGTTGTAAAAGAGCCAGCCAGAGCATTTGATTCAAGAGTTTTATTATTATTATTATTATTATTAGCACCGCGTCTTACTACCCGTTCGGGTTATACGCACTTACGCTAATGTGTAATGGTAGGGTGATTGTGAGATGAAATGAAGGACCTACAGTTTAACGTGGAATCCGAACCACGGTGGAGGCCTGGCATTCTTCAAGAGTTTTAAAAATCATGTTTTTTAGTATTTGGATTGCCCTTTCCACTTGGCCATTAAACTGAAAGTAATGTGGACTACTAGTTACATGTTCTGTATCTCAAATTTTAGCAAAATGTTTGAAATCATTTGACTTAAACAGTGGCCCATTATCAGAAACCATAACAGCTGATATACCATGACAAGAAAAAATTGACTCAAGTTCCTGTATTACTATTGAAGCTGTTGAGCCTTTATTAAGTAAAGACATCACAATATATTTTGAAAAATAATCCACAGAGACTATATATTTCTTTCCCACTATTTCCATAAAATCAACTCCAACTTTGTCCCACGGTAACATTTTGACTTCATATGGCATTAAAGGCTGATTACTATTATTGTTACTAAATTATTGACAAGCAGAGCAGGATATGACAATATTTTTAATATCATTAACCATATTTAGCCAAAAGAACGAACTTTTTGCAAACTGTGCACTTCTAGCTATCCCAAAATGACCCTCATGAATAATCTTTAGCATCATTTATTTTTGCATTGACTGTGGAACAATGATACATTCCCCTTTAAAAATTATTCCACCTGTTTCATAGATTTCATCAAAGAATTTGTGATAGGGTCGAACCTCAACAGGACATGACTCTTTGTTTGAAGGACATCCTATTTGACAAAAATTAGATACAATTTTCAAGACAGGGTCTATACTTGTTTCATCTCGAAAGAGTTCCAGTCTTTCAGGAAACAATGACAGGTTTGAGATTTTCAGATTGACATGAACACTTAACATTATCATCCAACTCAGAAACTGTGTCTACTAGTGGAGCTCGGGATAATGTATCCGAAATAAACATTTGTTTTCCTGGTTGGTAAATTACTTTTTAAGTCATAAGGTTGTGTTCTCAACATAAGTCTAGGGGGGACTTTATAGAGAGATTTAGTGAAAAGAGAAACTAACGGCTTATGGCCAATGTGTACAACTACTTTGTGACCATAAATATACTGGTAGAATTTTACACATCCAAAATCAATAGCAAGGAGTTCCCGTTCAATTTGTGCATAATTGCTTTGGCTTTCTATAAGTGTAGCGGAAGCATATGAAATTGGACACTGATCCTATTGCAGATGTATTATCATTTATTTCAAAATAAATGTTTTCATTTTAAGTAAACATATCTATTGTAGATAAGTATTTTTTTAAGAACTATGGAGTTTATATTTGAGATTTCTAAGTTTTTAAGTGAAAATTATTTACTTCACATGTTTTTGGAATGGAAAAGCAAAAAACTTAATAAAATTATATTTTTCTAGATATAATAGTTTATCCAAACCAGTTCATTAAAAAGCACATGATCATCTTTCAAATTATGTGTTCATAATTTTTCTGGACTATAATAATGTAAAATACCAATGTTATTGAGAAAATGCCATAAATATGTTTTTAGCTATATTGCTCTTATTCAACATTTTCTCTACTAGTAATGGATATTTCACTCGCTAGGTGTATCTAATAACTACACAACTGCATTTAAATGTTCAGCTCACTTTTTTTAGGTCAATATGGAAGACTAAATGCGCCAAACATACCATGGATATTGCACTCATGACCTAACATCTCTAAACGTGACAGCTATAGTTAATCTGCCATTGAACCTTTTCTGAAAGTTAAAAAAATGGTTACATTTATATATTTAAATCGTAAGTTGTGTGATCTGCAGCTCTGGTTTTTGATAGCTGGTGTATAGTTCACAGCTGAAAAATAAATATTGTGACTTTTTGTCAATCTCGACTTGTATTGCACTGAATTAATTGGAGACAAGGCAGTAGGCCTAAAGTCAGTTGGCCTAGAATTCAATGTTTTGGAATATAATATATATGAATAAATCTTTACATATAATTTGATAATCCCATTTCCAATGAAGGAAATTCTGAGAAAATTATTGAACAGATTTTAACAAATGAATTTAAAGTTTAGGAAAGGCTCCAGGGCGTCGGCAAAAATAGTAGATTCTAACCAAAACTACATTTTCACCGCAAATGTCTAGCTTTTCATTCTTTGTTCACATCACCATTAAAATCTTGATTAATCCTTCGTTGTAACTCTACAAATAAAATATTTATCTTTGGTTAAAAGAAATATAACTCATCTAAACTCTTAAGGTGCATCTACACCACAGTAACATTGTTGACAACATAAGTTGGAAATAAATCTTATGAATGTTCCACAAATGTTGACATTTTTCTTCAACAAGGTGTCCAGACCAAATAAACATTGTTGTCAGGACATACAATTTGATTTTTATAGGAGCAAACTTTTAGGATTTCTGTTAAAGTTATTAGATTCCCAGACTGTATCTCTATGCCAAAGGCCATATGTAAATCTGTCACTTTGACACTAAGTTAATTTAAACACACGTGGAAAAGAGTGGTGAATATTTTCTAAAGTTGCCTTTTCAAAAATTGACAAATGATGAATTGGCAGAATTCAGTTAGTGACGCCAATTCCCAATGCCATTGGTGTACATGCGCGAGAGTGTACAAAATAAATTAACAATAGTGAAAACCTGTGTTTTGTTTGCATTTGTTAATAAGTTTTTTATAATATCAATAGAAACCATTAAACAAATTAAACTGTTCCAACAAGATAGGCATGGCTCATCCGAGAGTTGTGGCTTGAGGCTAAATCCTAGCTTCTAAGATTAATAGAATATTAATAATTTAAAATAATGAACTTATTAAATGTGTCACAAAGTATGTATTGTACAGAATACTATTAGGCCCATATTTATAAAATGTGTTTTTAGAAGAAAAAAATATAAGCAATTTAATGAAATAATTTGAGTGGTGAAAGTTTAAGGGCTCTTTTAGTATTCTTTTAGCACCGAGTCTTACTATCCGTTCATGGTATACTTACATCAGGGTGTCCAACGACCTGGAAAACAGGGAATTGTCAGGGAAAAGACATGAAAACGTCAGGTAATTTTTACATTTTTGTCTATAAAAAACCTCATGTTGATCCACAATAGTCAAAATAACACTTTTCTTCCAGTTAATACCTACCTGGAATCACTTTCACACCATTGTCCTTGTTGAGCAGACTAATATCACTTCTCAAGGTCAACAAGTAAGTTTTGTGTCTTTCCACCCTTCTGCCACGTGTATTTAGCCAAAGTTGAGTCATGGTTATTCACATGCGCAAAAATATGATTAGGCCTAGAATTTAAGTAGAAGTAACTAAGAATGACTCTGTCCCACAACTATTTTAAATGGTTTAGACAATCATTTAATGGCTCAATACGATTTAATTGAAATCTATTTTTAACTTAAAATAGTCCCTTTCTCAGTAGGTGGAAATTGTTTAATCCCTTCATTGAGTGACACAATTTCAGAATATGTGTGTATCTAAAAAAAACTATATTAATCTATGATCTTAAAAACATGATTTTTGTAATATACTTAATATCAATATATAGTGGTCTGGAAAAAAGCAAATTGGATCTGTAAAACCTGGAAAAGTAAAGGAATTTAAAAATATAGTCTGGTTGAACACCCTGTACATGTACTAATTACACTAATTAGTTAGGGATTGGGAAAGTTGAATTTAGAGGAAGTGCACTTGCATTTGTATAGAGAGAGAGTGGAAAACAATTTAAATTAAAACTATCCTCAGTACACCCGATTGTGATCAAACCCTGATCTCTGTCTTAACCATTGCCTAGTCTACAGTGAGAGTGACGCCTTAGAGACCATGTTAGTACTGGAACAAGTTTTAGAGTTATTTATTTATTGTAAAATAAAGTATTACTTTTCATTATATTATAATAGTTAACAGAGCTAATGATGAGCCCCTTGCAAAGAGGCTGACAAGCTGTAAAAATGTTGAAATACCATGTGCATAAGAAAACAAAGTGATTGACAGCCAGCTGGTTGATCAAATAGATAAAAATATATCAAAGCTTGAGTGTGTCAATTGATCGACATGCTTAGGACAATGTGATAAGATATACAACTGTTCGTCATGAGAGGACCTACTGGTATACACAAGGTGAGATGGATTCAATGAACCAATTGACTGACAAATTAATACATTGCAAAAAACGTGTTCGACAACAAAATCGTAAACGGAAAATAACAAGTAAAGTCTATGAAATATTATTTTGTAATATAATTGATAACTCCTAGAATTTTAAAATATTTAACATAATAACTAGCTTTAGAAAATCAAGAAAACACCCATTTAAGAAATATAAATATATTTCTATTGAGTTTAAATTTGTAAGAGTAATTATTATTATACATTCAGCAATGAGAATAAGGTACTTTTTTAAAATTTTAACAAACATATAAATAACGTGTGTAACGTTTATTGGCGTAAACGTTATAATATAAGAAGACTAAACGGGGGAAAGAACAATATTCTACCAAAACACCAAAGTAAAGATTGGAACCAACTCACCATAATGCCCCGTTCACCGTATTTGGTCTCGTCTCTCGCCGACCACCCCACCCCCCGGCGAACACTACATCCACGCCCGAGTGTTGTTGTTGAACTGAAGCGAGTGGAAGGCGTGTCGGACTGAGCGAAGTGTACACCCATTGCATCATGGGAAGAAATGTTGACGAGTGATGACCTTGTAACAAATATGTGAGGCTCTGGACGTTTCGCCGATGATGTAGAATGTTCTCCCGTGAATTCCTACCCCTTCCCTCTGGTCAATGTATATGTTCTACTCTGTTCTTTGTTTCCCCTTTGTTCCCCCTCCTCTCAGATAATAACTGTTTATATACTGGTGCTTTCACTAAATATTTTCACTTCTTGAATCGACAGTGTCGTAAGACACATGCTAGGATAATGCTAAGGTACAAAATTCTATTTCGGCCTGTGTACTTCTAAATTTCCTTTCGGACTTATAAATATTTATTTAGGATTTAAATGGTCTTTATGATCTTAACATTTATCATGAATTGGACTTCTAGTTTTTTTTGTAATGACAAACAAAATGTCCCCTCTGGACACACTGGCAATTATTACATTTAATTAATGGTACTTAAACCTTTCTTACGTCATTGTTGGATAATGACAGGTATTGTAGGAAAGGCATGCCCGATGCGGCGCATGACATTTTGATAGACATGTTATTTATATTTTTGGATCCTTTTATAACCCTTCTGGTTTTAAAAGCGATTATTGTTTTGTTTGAACGTGACCATTGTCGGTCGTCGACCAAAACTCGTATGGCGTTTTGCCTAGGTTAAATGGGAGTTATTTGTAGCCCGTCTGGCTGTGTAATATTGATATTTTTATTGTCACTTAAATAAGGATGTTTTCCTGTTATACTAGGGTAATTTTGGATTGCGACAATATTTGGCAATACTCTTCTAGTGTTATACTGTTAGCCTGTTGTGGCTTGAACGTTGTATTGCGGGTTGCCGCGCAGACCCAAAAAGGGGCCATAGACTAATAATTGTATTAAACCTTCGACCATTGTGGATCAATGTTGTTATGACATTAGTTTTTTTTTGGTATAACCCATTATTTTGTTTGTACATATATATATATATATTTATCCTTTTTACCTATTTGTGTTAATCATTTTTCAATATATATCAATTGTTATCTTTTCAAATAAACATACATTTATTTAATGCTATCTTTTAATTTAACGAATTATAGGTGTAACTTTTCAAAAGTTTCTCGACCTCCCCTTGCTTCCCCCTTTGCTCTAAGTATATATATATCAGATAATAATTTTGGGAGAGTTCATGGAAACAAAAAGGTCGTATAAGCCAGGGAGATAGGCTTATACACCTTATGTATCCTATCAGCTCCTCTGCAATTATTGTTTTTTTTTTTGCTTCTTTTTATTTTTTTGTATATGTGCACCAGCCCTTATCCATGAGAGGAGAAGGGCCTGGGTGTTATACGTGAGTTTAAGAACAAACACACTATTAAATTCTGTCAAAATTAAAATCTACTGAAGGAAATTATTTTAGAATTGCAAGCTTAAATCTTTTTAAAATGTTACTTGCTTAATTTCTTATAACTAGCTGTAAAATTAGCAATTTGATTTTATGTAAAAATTAAAATGTGAATGTATATAACTAAACAAGTCATTTTTTTTAAAAGTGTAACAAAGTTAAATTTGTAGAATACAAACACTGAAAACTACAGTAATAAATTATAAATAATAATATTAGGAACTATAATATCAACCTAATAGGCCTACATGAATGTTATTATGGTTTTATAACCCTTTTAAAAATTGGGAACTGCTGGTTTCTTTCAAAATACTCGTAATATTTCGGCTTTATGATTCTGAATAAATTTAGTAATAATAATAAAAATAAATAAATAGTCTAATATAACTTTCATTCATAAAATATTATATAGTTTTTACAAAATATTGGCACAGCAGACTTGTGGAAAAATATGTTGTTTTTCTCTCTAAAGAAATGTTTTAACCTAATTTATTTTATCGTGATCCTTGTAGTTGAAAGAACTTTCAAAAAGGTTACATTTTTTTAATCCAATAATCATAATGTTTGTTGAACTCTCTCTACAAAGTAAGTATAATTATAAACAAGCCATCCTGATATTAAAGAAAAATCTTTAGTAGCCTAGTTGAAGTATTGAATTTGAAACACTACTACCTCATACCCTTAAGTTTTTTATTTTTTCTGTAAATCTGTGCTTCCATGATGTAGGCAGGATCTCTGCATCTCATTTTTCGTCTTATTTGACTATCTATAATCTCAGAAGCTATACAATGTAAGTAAAATCTTTGTAGTTTGGGCAGCATCGTGTCATTCCATAGTTTTATATCTTTGAAAACTTTCTCAATATGGATATCATTTTCAGCATAAACAACAAAATCACAGAATTTCCTCTATGTAATGTTTAACTATCTTTGTATTTCTTAATAATACACATGTCGGGTTTCCAATGATAGTTGGTCAATTTTTAATTGCAAGCATAAGTTTTTCTTCCCATTCCTAATAAGAGTCTTTAAAACATTCACTGCCAATTGAAGGGATATATTTTATAAATAAACCACATGCTTACGTTTTAATACTTCTAATCTCTTCGTATGACTTTAGTGCATCCTTTTCTTGAAGACGCCCATATTGAATGGCTTCACTGTAGAATTCCTTCTGAAAAATAATGTTCTTCACCAAACAATGACAAGGTGTAGCTTCGAGACGCTGAACTACCGCACCAAAGCTTGAAGCGGTTAGGCGGTCAAGCCTTGCATCACGCCATTTTGCATTATCATGTTGACCCACTGTAGTTATCTCAAGGGATTCCCGTTTGTTTATTGAATCGACTTCTTCTGCCATTTTCTTAAGAAGTTTGTTGATTTGATTAGTTAGTTCATCTGATGGCATGTATGGCTCAAGAGCTTCTGGCCTGTAATCAGAATCAAAAGGACAGGAGCTTTTTTCTTTTCTCTTGGAACCTTTCTTGAGATCAGATCTAATCTTTTCTCTCCATGTACACAATTTCTTGAAACTTTTGCCGGGTCTTTTTTCTGCCCTTTTTTTTCCATGGAGTCAAATGCCACACTGTACCAGCTGAATGAGATATGGCTGCTCCTATATCCCTTAATTTGTTTGAACCTCGTTTGGCAAAGTCAACCCTTTTCTCGCCTCTAGCCTTTGACACTAAGCTCATTAATCTGAGACAAAAATACAAGATGTATTGTTTCATAAAATGTTGGGGGTGTAAGCTCAAATGGTATAAACTTACTCAAAACACTTTATTACAAAATAATTATTCTAAAATATATTTTTATAGCCTATAATATTTTTGAGCTAACTAGGGTATACCTAATATATATAGAGTAATAATTATATATATTCTATCATTTTTAACCAACTTGGACTAACTGTATGGATGTTGTTGAACCAAAGAAAGTATGCATGGATAGGGAAGTATATATAAAGTTAGTTAGAATGGATTAATTACGGAGCTGTTTTGTTTGTTTCTTTGTTTTTAACTCTGCACAGTTTTGCCTAGTCATGAACATGCGTTATAAATTGGTCTACATTTGCGAGTACTGGAATTTCAACACTATAAATATGATATTAAAATCCAATCTACCTAGTTGAAAATTAAACATGCAAGGCTTAAAATGTCGTGAGTAAATAAGTTTCAGTAAATTATGAGCAAATTTGACCCACATATTTGTTAAAACATAGCTACATCTGGCTAACCTAAACTAACTTTTTAGTACCACGTCTTATTACCCATTTGGGTTACACACTTATGTAATAATTATGGTTAAGGGTTAGGGATTGAGATGGTTAAATCTGGAGTAAGTACACCTACGTTAGCGTGGAGAGACACGAAGAGAGAGAGTGGAAAATAATTTAGGATAAAATAACCCTCAGTTCATCTGTCCAGGATCAACCCTCAATCTCCCTGTCTTCGGTGAGCCTAAGTATTAATTAATTACCTAAATTAACATAATAAAGTCTCATATTTTAATATGTTAGCTAGTTTAGCATATAAAAGTGATCATACCTCTCTGCCTGGATTGTTGTTTTGTTGAAAAACAACCAGTCTGAATTTCGGATTAATCTGTCCATAAGCTTCTTAATAGGACAAATCAAATTACTTGATACCAGTCGCAAAAGTACATTTTCTTCTTCGCTGTACTTTCTTCGACAAAAAATCCCTAGACAGTAATTGTGTTTCCCACACATATGATCTAAAGTGTTAAAAAGATCTTGTCTGAGCACTTTACACGACTCTAAGTGGCCATCCAATTTTGAGGTTTCCACAATGGCTGTCCTCACACCCTTGACTAAGCGCTCAATGCGATTTACTCCATTTACATTTTTTGTCAGTATCTTTCTGCCTTCTAAGGCGTAGGACGTGTTGGCAGCAAGCTTGTGAAGTCCATCACTGAACGCTCGAGTAATATGATTAGAGGACTCAATTTTTTGTATGTGTCGACTGTATGAGACCCTCTTCTGCAAACGTGCACAGACACTTGATTCTCCATCCCCGATATAATTGAGCTATACTACAACAAATGGATAAAATAGTACATTTGACTACTTATAACTCAAGAACTGTAATGATTTGAAATCATTGAATAAATATTTATAGCTTATATTTATACAATTATTAAAATAATGAAATAACATTTTGATGGTCGACCTTAATTAATTATGTAGAGGAAAATTTCTATAGGAATTCGTAAGGAAGTATTATTTAAAGCTTGATTACATTTTAGATCTACTATCCATAGTAAATAAATCAAACAAAACTTTTTTTTATCATATGAAATTTTAGTTACTTTATCTCAGAATCGTCATTCAAAAAGTATGCTCCTATAAATATCCAACTTTAGTTGAGTACAGAATGCTGAGCGAGGAAGATGTGCTGCTCGCAGCTTCTGCAAATGTAATTTTTAGTGTGCGTCCAGCTAGACTAGACACTGATTTTAGACTCATCCTTCTCTCCAGAGTCGTCTAAGTCATGCTGAAACATATTTACTGCGAGATCTGAAATGCGATGACTATGGACTTTCTAGAGGTGAAATAAGATTATCAGGTAGTTTTAAGAATGCCAATTCACAAAGCGCGAATGAACACAACCTTCTCAGGTGGAGACTCTAAGCACACTATATGCTGATTATTATGTTGTCGATATTTAGAACTGATTTGTCACATTTTTGTTGACCTGTGTTGTCAACACGTTGCCAAAAATGTTGCTGCGTTGTCCGCACCTTCAACATAGTATGTGGAATGGTGCAAATAAATAGAAAAAATACGGCAAATATTGTATTTGATGTAATTTAATTTATAGGTTGCGATATTGTTTCTTATATATTTCTTTTATTAAGATTTTGAATTTGTTTTTTAATAGTTTTAGCTAGTCTCTCAGTGAAAGTTATTATAAATATAAAAATATGGTTTTGATAAGGCCTATTATTTTATTATTAATATTATGTTGTACATTTTCTAGTTCAAATTTATTTTCTTTAAATTTTTTTTTTTAGCTTAATTCCAATATTATTGTTAATTTTAGGTTGGGAATATCAACCTGGGTGTTTGCAAGCTATTATTTATATACTAAACAAACCATTGATAGTAGATTAGAAAGATTGTTTTGCTTCAATGCTAATTGTTCTTATTCTTTATTTTTGAATATTAAGCGCTAATCACTAAATGGCCGTTATAATAGCTCAGAGCCGTCTTAGGTGGGGGACCAAAGCGGCCCTGGCACAGGGCCTCTCTTTCGAGGAAACCTCGTAGAAGAGTCAAAACTAAACATAAACTTAAAAATATTCACGAACTACCAGACATTTAAAAAGAATTTATTTTTTAAGTTGAGAGAAAGCTACGCACGTACTTACTGCCAGGTCATAGAATGCAGAGTGTATTGAGAGATAAGGCCACTGCTGCACAGCTAGAAATAGGAAGTCAACATTTTTAATCCTAATCTTTTAGGGTCTGGACTCTAGATCTAACTTATTGTTTACCCAGAGAATTCAGGGGGCTGTGGAAATGGAATTTTGGGGGTCTGCTTTCACACACAAAAATTAACTTTAAATATTATGTTCATAATAAATTAATATAACTGTGTGCATAGAAAAAATTTAAAAGTTTCCTTCAATAACATCAGCCTCATTTTTATTTTCATCCTCATCATAATCTTTGTCCCAGTGCTTATTTAAAATATAATATTTTTTGAACTTTCCAAGTACGATGCTCACTATTATGGAAAGCCAAGTATTTGACATAATCACCGACACGAAATTTGTGCAATAGTACAATATCAAAATATTGGTCTTTATCAATAAATTCTATCATACTACCCAGAACTTTCGATAGGATCACAACAAATGTTGATTCATAGAATCACCACAATCTACATTACCCTGACATGGGGATGGCCGACCACTCTAGCAGCCAGCGGAGGAATTGCAGGCGACCTGGCCATCTTCAACTCCCACCACCGCAGATCCAATACTAAAAAGAGCAGCCACATTACCAGCAGATACCCAGGGGTCACGGTGGCGAAAATACTGGATGCAGGAAGAAATAAAGAAGAATAGACATGCAGACATCTGGGAAAACTGGTGTCATATATTTTCTTGTAAGCCATGTATTACCTTTTGTTTAATAAAGTTAGCCTAGGCTGGGCCCTCTTATCACCGGTAGTTGTCCTCCCGGACTATACCCTTTGTTTTCCGTGGGCACCACCCTCTTACTTGTTAAGATAGATTATGTTTATATTTACAATGCTAACCACCATAAAAAAGTTAAAAAATTGACTTTAAATCAATCTTTATAGTGGGGATCTAGCCCATGTCCTGTTGGAATGTTTGCGTGTAGAGGGTATCTTGTCAGATATCATTAGATATGTGTCTAGTGATGTGTTTCATCTTGGGTACATGACCTTAATGATGTCAGTTTTTTTTCATAATGGCCCCCAAATATAATACATGGTTTTAAATGTTTGTAATGCAACCAAGTTTAGTATCAAATGAAAGCTATAACTGATGGCAATGCAACTAATTACACTTTATTTACATATTGTAACATCACATTCATAACAATATCATTTAGCATCATGAATTCTCACCCACTTTAAACTCATTTAGATGAGGAAAGCATTGAAGGCATCATGGATTTCATCAATGAACGAAAAAATCACTTTGATTTAAATAATGCACATGACAAGTGGTATAACATTGTCACTGGTAAACATTTTGATTAACATGAGGTGACCTGGTGGTCTAGGGGTAAGGTGTCGGACTTCTGTGCAGGGGGTCCAGGGTTCAATCCTCGGTCCCGGCACAGATTTATCTGATTACCAAACCCTTCCTTCACCTCTGACAAGACATCTTGTGAATGTGTGGAATGCCAGGCCTCCACCATGGTTTGAATTCCACGTTAAACTGTAGGTCCTTCATTTCATCTCACAATCACCCTACCATTACACATTAGCGTAAGTGCGTATAACCCGAACGGGTAGTAAGACGTGGTGATAATAATAATAATAATAATAATAACATGAGAACTTCAGGCTTACATGTTACAAAATGGAAGAAACAGCATACAAGCTATTGTTAAATCAGCTGAACGACTAAGAAGAACCACCCATCCAATATGATAATATATATAAGATGAATATTGATGGAGTGGAAACCACTTTTCAAAAGGATATGCATGTGTTCTGGGCATTTTCAAGTAAGTAATAAATACCATTTGGAGCAGTGCTTCACTCAGTAGGCCTACCTGATTGAATGCAATGATTTTAGTGGTAAGCCTATTTATATTGGCGGACTTTGTGAGGATGGACAGACAAGCATACTTCTTGAAAATGGCATGAAAGAAGACATATCATCTCTACAAGCTGGCCTGGAGGAGGCTGGTGAGTGGCTACTTCATGTGCATTATGTAGTTGCTAGAAATGTAGAGCACATTGTAATAGCATCCTCAGACACTGATGTCTTTGTATGCGCAGTGTATCATTTATTAAAAACTTTTAAAAAAGAAGGATTGTCTCAGCTATAGGTTCTCTGTGCAGTGCTGATTCATAAACTTGTGGAAGTCTTGGAGCACAGCATAGTTGAAATTCTACCAACCTTACATTCCATCACTGGATGCAACGCGACAAGCAAATTTAGGACAAAGCTTACAGCTTTAAAGCATGATAAACTGTCACCATATCTACTACAAACATTTGGTAAAACAGACCTAGGTGAAACAATTATGGATGACACAGAAGAGTTTCTTGTTGGAATTCTATCATATTTCACTTCGGGAAACAAACTTCGGGTAGACCAGTATCATCAAATGAAAAGGCTCAATCTAGAGAAGCTCACGCCACCTTCTACCAGTGTAAGATTACACATAAAAAAAAGTTTTTTTTGCAATGTTACAGGTGATACCATGAATTTTTTGATGCACCAATCCCTCTACCAACATTGTATGGATGTATAGAGGTGGTTGGTGAACAGCCCCAAGCAACCAGTGAAACTATTTCTGATGATTTTCCACATCCCTGCACTTGCAAAAAATGTCCCACAAACATTGTTTGCCCATGTCACAAAAAAGAAATGTTATGTTCTGGATTTTGCAAAGTGTACAGCAAACTGCTGCAATATACATAATAAATAAAATATTTGTGCACAAACAATATTTTGCATTTCACTCAAATGTATGTAAATAAAATGTGATTAGTTAATAATAATAAGAGCTTTCATTTGATACCAAACTTGGTTACATTACGAATTAAGTGCTGCGATACATTTAAAACCATATATCATATGTGGCGGTCATTTTTAAAATAAACTTATGACATTCAATTCATGTACCTAAAATTAAAAACATCACTAGGCACATATTTAATTATATCTGGAAAGAAACCTTCTATTCGCAAACTTTCCAACAGGACAGACTATTAATGCATGTGTGCTGGGAATGCGGAAGACTTGTTTCTATGAAATAGAAATGTATGGTTAGAGGCCTCAAGAAGTGGGACCCTGGGTAAAACTGCCCCATTTGCCTGTCTTTCCCCTGGTCTGTGCAGAAATTTAATAGTAAAAAATCGTGTTCATATTAGTATAGTTTTAAAAACTAATGTGCGCTGCTAAAATATATTGAAGAAAAGAAAAAAAAGGTATCCAAGCCAGTTGGCAGGTATAAAGAAAAAAAAAAGTTTCCAGAACCAATAGTTTGATGGACAGAAAGTTTATCTCTGATTAATCTAGCGGACATTTCTTTAGAGTCCAGCGAAAAATATTTTTTATGTTTAAGGGGTAATCCATAAATCACATAACGCTCTTTTGGGATGGATGGGAGGGGGGAGTTCTAATATCTACATGGTGTTACATGGGGAGAGGGTGAGCTACATCATAGTGTTATATAAAACTGCGTCCAGACCAGAGTCTAAGATATAAGGGTCTGGTTACTCCTTAGTTCCAGTGATCAGACTGATAACTACTCGCCAGTCGCCACAATTTTGGTTTTTAAGTAAATTTTTAAAATATCTAGTTATTCTGTAAATTTCTCAGATAACAAAGCAAGGAAATAGGAGGTATTAGTGAATGTGGGGAGAATGGTGGACGGGGGTAAGTCTTAGAGATTAGGAAAAAAACAACTTTCAGCTTGAAACTATTAGAATAGCAGGGGCCTAGTTACAAGTACATGTTGCAAATGAACCGGCAAAGAAAGAGGGATGAGCTCTCATCCCCAACTTCCTGAAAACAGCATAAGTGGAGATAAGTATACACTGATTTTTTTCGGACAAGTGACATATGATTAAAAATGTAAGTAATCAATTGTGGTCAAAATATGGTGTGCACACGCAAAAAAGTCGGGGGGAGCCATGGTACCCGCGGGATTGGGGTTGAGGACCCCTGATAAGAGCCATTTCACATGGGCGTTTCCTTGTCACACGTCAGCTCTACTTGGCGTTTTGATTATTGAGTCTTTTCACACGAACTATTTCTACCACGCGGTTTGACAACGTAGCGAGTGAATCATCATTTATATATATATATATATAAAAAAAAAAGAGGCTTCAGCATAGTGCAGTCAGTAGCATGCACACACACAATGGAAGTGAATAGAGAACACAAAATGGTAGTAGTGTAGGGGCTGATTTACTGAGGGTTAATTAACCAGTTATTTAATAAATTAAGGTAGCATCCACCTACAATGTTCAATTATTTTCGAATGTCCATCTCATAATTTTATTAGCTACTAATTACCACACGTCTACAAATTTCAAGAAGTGACACCAAAATGAGAACAGCTGTTACTGCAGTCGAAAAATTGGCACTCAATTTAGGGCCACTGTGCACTGGGCAACCAGACGCACTACCTGTGGCCACAGAGAATGCTTGTAGTAAATGGGTCAGCGTGCACTTGACTTCAGCGACCAGCTGGCCGCAGAGACCACTGGGATAGCGTGTGGCGCACAAGTGACCCGTTGGCGGCCGGCAACCAATGGCTAGCATTAGATTATATAGCAGGTAGCGCACTGGCAGTTGAAACAAGAGCGACCAGTCATCTCCAGACATCACATGTGATCAGTTTTTCAGTGTTTTTCGTGCAGAGAGAGTGGTTTTCCGAACATACAATATTATATTTTATCTTTAGAATATGGATAGCCATCTCTTTCACACACAAACTTGTGAATAATATGGCATGCTATGATGAGTGTAATAGCGAAAGGTCTTTTCACATTGAGTGTCGAGTGGTCCCAAAAGTGCACTCAATATAACGCCCTAGCATATAACCCAAACGGGTAGTAAGACACGGTGCTAAATAATAATAATATTATTATTATTATTATTAGCACCGCGTCTTAGTACCCGTTCGGGTTGTACGCACTTACGCTAATGTGTAATGGTAGGGTGATTGTGAGATGAAATGAAGGACCTACAGTTTAACGTGGAATCCGAACCACGGTGGAGGCCTGGCATTCCCCACATTCACAAGATNAGATGAAATGAAGGACCTACAGTTTAACGTGGAATCCGAACCACGGTGGAGGCCTGGCATTCCTCACATTCACAAGTTGTCTTGTCAGAGGTGAAGGAAGGGTTTGGTAATCAGATAAATCTTTGCCGGGACCGAGGATTGAACCCCGGCCGCCAGCATAGAAGTCTGACACCTTACCCCTAGACCACCAGGTCACCAATATTAATAATAATAATAATAATATGTCTGGCTTGGGTTAGTCTATAGTAGAATATTCTTTTTTTAACACTCAACTGTTGGCCACCATAGGGACGCATCTGTTAAATGGAATGCCTCATCACCTAACAAAACATAGGGCATAGGCCCATCCCCGGTTGCAGAAATATAAGAGTTTTCAGGTATAACCAAATCATTGGCCATCAGAGCCTTGTAAAACAAAGAGTTCTTAAAGATAGTAGAGTTACTTTCTTTTCCATCTGCGCCAACATTAATTGCCACAAAACTATAATTAGCATCACATACTGCCAATAATGCGAATGAAAAAAAGTACTTGTAATTATAGTTTACTGAACTGGAATGACTTGGTTTGATTATTCTTATATGCTTCCCATCTACTGCCCCAATGCGAATTGGGAAGTTTGCACGGTTCTTTAATCCCTCAGCTATCTCCAACCATCTCTCTCTCTTGTATACTATCGTAAACAGTTGTCCTTCAGAACTTCCCAAATGATTTCACAAACTTGTTGAACTGTTCCTCTGGTGGTAGTGATTCCAAGTCGATATCCATAATGAAAATCCACTAACGAGCAGCCTGTAGCTAGGTACCTGTAAAAATATATGTAATATCGCCCATAATTATATATCTACAAAGCGGGACAGAAAAAGTTAATCTAAAGTCTCAGTTGTAGGTACTTTTCGATTACCTTCTTTTTCTCCATCCTGTAGATAATATACGAATGCGTGGTTTGGAAAAGGGAAACTTTGGAGATGTCCAGTAGCTTTTTGAAGTTAATTGCTAATTTATAGTTTCAATAAACATTATTTCATAAAGAGCCGCTACTTGACTACTTTGTATGGCGGTGACCTTAAAGGACTCGTTTTAAATTGTCATTATTTGAGGCAAACTTTTTAGTAGTTTATTTGAGCTTTGAACACGTCTTGCTAACGCAGCACCCGTAGAAGGACTGTGAAAATGTTAACCGTTGAGTATAAACATATTTTTTAATAATTCAAATCAAAATTTTGGGTTAGATCTTTTTTATGGTCGCAATTCTTTATTTTTAGTGTGTGAAAAGTTAAAAAATAAATATATTTGTGTATGGCTTGAAAGTTATTAGTTTTATAAAAATATATTTTGAATAAAATATTTGTATTATAAATAGACCTACATATTTGTAATGATAAGTAATTTCATATTTCAAATAGTTTCGGAGATATAAAAAAATTATAATTTAACACTAGACCGGAGCCCTAAAAGTCTTTTTGCCGAAATATCGATACTAGCCAATTTATTTGGAATATTTATAAATTTTTGAAATAAATTTTAATCAAAATCGTTAGAGCTGATTTTGATAAAATCGACTTTTCTCTTTTTGCCCAAGAGTAAACCACCTTTAATTTTAGGGTCATATATCTAATTCCAAAAACCTCTCGGGCAACCCCATGAAAATCCTAGATGCCAAGTTTTAGTCAGATTGGTAAAATAGTTTAGGCTCTAGTCAGAGGTACAGACAGAAAGACGGAAATTAAAAATAACTTTTTAGCATTTGGAGGGTCATGAAACATCGAGAATTATCAAAATCTCGAATTCAATTTTTTTGGCGATCACAATACTTTCTCTACCCGTAAGATATCAAGAAAGTAAGAAAAAGTTGATATTTGCTAATAGTTTTTTCATACCAAAAACGTACGTAGACTGTATTGTTTTATTTATCCATTAATGTATAATTATGTATGTTATCAAACAAGCACTAGCATTTTGCACAAGCAAATAATTAACTCTTGTCCAGGCTATATGCTAAATAGTATTTATATAACACATTTTTATTCAGGCAGGCTGTTTTAAAACTTGTGTCGTTAATTTTTCTAATACTGCAAGACGTTGAGTTGTCATTAACCTCATGCGGCACGGCACGCCTCCCCCCCCCCTTTTTTTTCCATCTTTATCTCACCTCCCCCCCTCTCATTTTTTATTCTTTCTTAAACATTTAACATGTGTTATCAAAACTACCATTTTAGAAATAATTTAAAGTTAATTTTTTTTATATGTTTCCTACTCTCAAACATTTACATCCTTCCACAGCTCTCCCCACATTAACTAATATTTCGCATTTCCTTTATTAATATTTTTGTTTGTCTACCATGTTTTGATTGTCTGACCAATGTGCTTACTCAGCAATAGTGTAATACATTGACGAAATATTAAATTTAGTCATGTTCTTTTCTCAAAAAGTTACTTATTTTTGTTAATATCCAACTAGTATTCAATAACAACTAACTGCCAAAACAATTTTTTTTCTAAATTGTGGAAAAAGTTCATTAATTTTCTAATATATCTGGATTAAACTAAAAACTATACTACTTTATTACTAATTTTTTGATAAGGGTTTGCTCTGGACAATTTTTACATAATCTTGGTATTGCAACCGTTAGAAATCTAAGTTTAACTGATCAATACAAATATAATTTCTTTATGAAATCAAAATAAACGAATCTTAATTTCAATGATCATAAAGTTATTTTAATTAGTATATAAATAATAATAGAAAAAATAGTCACAAATGGCAGCATAATGCTTGTTAATTTTCATTATATTAAAATATACAGATGCGCCTGACTTTTCAATTTCTTTTTGGACACACACACACGTTTTATTTACAAATTTGGGGGGAGTCTTTTGGGGGTGATACATGTTATTAATGTGATTCTTTAGAATTACTACTTATATAACATGCATTTAGTTGAATATAATAATATTTAGCACCGCGTCTTACTACCCGTTCGGGTTATATGCTTTTAAGTACTAATTACTCTAATGGATTAGAAATTGGGAAGGTTGAATTAGAGGAAGTGAACCCGAATTTGCGTGGAGGGAGAGTGGAAAACCATTTAGGAAAAACCACCCCAGTTCACTCGACCGAGATTTGAACCTCTATCTCCCCGTGCTCAGCAGTCGAGCTCAATACAACAAGCGAGTGAGCCAACTACGCCACCGAGGCGGGTTAGTTGAATATAATATTACCCTTTAAATATTTGGCTTGATACTCAGTCCACTTAAAACATCAGCTTCTACTTTGTACTGGCATGGGAAAAATTTCTTCTAATTTGTTCTACAATAGTAGGGAGTCTATTTTTGAAATGTTAAAGATGGTAAAAGTATCCTTCACTTGCTACTTGTGTAGATACAAATGATTTTATCAAATATTTAGAAAATATTTTCGAAATTAAATTTATTAAGGCATGTTAAAATAATGAATAAGTAATAAGTAATAATTGCATAGTCTATTATGCATTCTTTTAACTTTAAAATTCATCTTACCTAAAAATCAATACGCTCAATTGCACTCGATTCGTTTATAATCAAATAAATTCTATAACTACAGTTCTTCATTTTTCAATGTCTTTCTTTTCATAATTATATACTTGCAATTTTAATTTTAATAAGTAATTTCTTTACTTATTTTATAACTTGACAAATGTGTCCATGTTCTATGGTATATGCTAATTTCAATTCTGTACTATTCTTTTCAAAATATAACAATCTTTTATAAATGTTAACAATACTGTCTTTGTAATTTTTATTAGTTTTAATTTTTTTTACCATCGCGTTTTACTGCCTATTCAAGCTATACACATATATGGTAATTACTCTAATGGGGTAGGGATGAGGAAGGAAACATTTTAGCGATAATCCACCCGCATTTGCGTGGAAGGAGAGTGGGAAACAATTTAGGGAAAAAACACCTGCATTGGACCTGACCAGGATTCGAACCCCGATCTCCCTGTCCTTAGCAGGCCAGTCTAACACAACAGTGATGCCTTAGACCATGGGGTCACTTAGGCGGGTGGTTTTTATTTGTATTTATGATTTATTATCATCGTTAACTCTGATTATACTTTAAATTTTATTTATTTTAAACAATTTATGCAGTCATATTTTAAGTCTTTACCATCTTAATTCTACTATATTTCCATCATTCCTTAGTCATTAAATTATGTAACGTTTAGCTTAAAAAGAGTGTTTATAAACAACACCAAATGGGGCCGTTTTATATTTAATATAATCTAATATGTCCACAAACTATTTATCATGGTCACCCTAAGATCAACTAAGTGGGCATTGTGATTAAAATTTTATCAAAACAATCATTTTGAATCTAATGAATAGCTTAATAAAGTAGTTGCACAGCCCAAATAAAACAAAGTATAAAAACCAACTTTATGCGGCTTCAGACATGCAAATTCAATTATTGTCAATAATAAAATTGGATAAAGAAGAGTTTGTCAAAAAAAAAAAAACTACCTTCTTCTCATTCAATGTCTGTTGACTTTTTTATATTGTTTTATACTAATTATAATAAGCAAAGAATTTGATACTATAGTTATAAATGAGTTAAAAGTAAAACCATTTCAATTTATTTTCCCCGAAAGGCATGTATATAGGGCGGCAAAATTTAATTATTGGATTTAAAAACAAACAAAACATGTAGTTGACTTCCTCGTGAAAAAATGTAACTTTCAATTTAAAGCTATTTGACCTTGAACGAAGATTTTTTTATTTGCTACTCTACAAATATTTAAGGGCTTTTGTTATGTTGTACAAAATATAAATGGGGTCTGTTTCTAAATTTAATTTGGAAACATTGGTCTAAGATAAAACATACTCATGATGAAACTTTATTAAGTATTGATTACATGGATTAATATTGTTAAAATGTTCATCAAAATGTGAATTTATTTCATAGGAAGGAAGTTAGAGATAATTTCACACACAAGAATATTAAGAAAATGAAACTATTATATTTTTAAATAAGAATTAGGTTTGATCAAATATACATACACACATTATATGTATACATTTTTTAGCACCGCATCTTACTACCCAACCGGGTTATATATTTATGTACTTACACTTTGGCATTTGGAACTCAAAAGTTTGTTGTTGCACTTACCAAAGTATGCCACCTATCCCTATCTTGAGCTAGTTATATACAGTCCCCCCTCATTACACCCTCCTTATCTTGAACTAGTTCTATCCAGTCCACCTCAGTACACCCCATCTCTTTCAGCTCCATTTTAATGTTATCCTCTCATCTGCATCTAGGTCTGGTCTTTTCCCTATGAGTTTGCCAGTCAGTAGCCTGAACATAGTTCTAGATTCTCCCATTTGCACTTCATGTATCGCCCACCGTAATCTATGAGACTTGATTATTCTAACCATATATTGTGATGTGTACAGGGTTTATAACTTATCATTATGTAACCTCCTCTCCTTCCGAGTAGCCTCATCCCTTTTTGGACCAAATATCTTCCTAAGCATCTTGTTTTTAAACGCTTATGTACAAATCATGCTAGTGGGTTTGGGATGAGGAAAATTAAATTTAGAGAAAGTGTACCCACATTTAGGAAAAACCACCCTCAGAACACCAGATTGGGATCGAACCATGATTTCCCAGTCACCGGTAGTCTAGTCTAATGTGATAGAAGTGCCTTAGACCATGTGGCCACCAAAGTGGATTATGTGTTTGTTGTTAATGAGCATAATTATTGTGACAGTAACTACGTGATAGCTTGTGACTCACACTATTTAATTTTTATGATTTTCAAAATCGTTTTTCTTATGTGTTGTTATATACGCAAATGGAATAGTAATAAGGAAGGTAGAATTTGATAGAAAATATACTCAAATTTGAGTGGAGGAAAACAAGGGAAACCACTTTAAAAAAAGCCACCTTGGTACATCTGACTGGGATTCGCTCCCCAATCTTCCAATCACTGTCAATCCAATCTGCCATAATAAGAGTGACGCATTAGATCATACAACCACCAAAGCAGATTTCATGGCTGTTAAGAATGATTTTACCGATACCGGTGGGCACACAGAATAAATGTCTCATGTTGTCTAGTTGGCTGACAACAGGGAGGTCGGGGAACAAACAATGGTTTGGTATACTGATAGTGGTTCTTTCTAAATGTTTTCCCACTTTCCCTCCAGGCAAACACAGATACATTTCCTCTAAATTCTACTTTATTCATCCCTACTCGATTAGCATAATTAAAATGCATATATGCCAGACCGGTAACGAGATATGGAGCAAAATAAAAGTGTATTAATTATAATTCAATCTCCCCTATTCTGAATCTGGCACTGTATGTTTTGGAAAGTAAATTTAGTTTGGTTTGAACTTAAAAAAAAAAAAAAAAAAAAGTATATATCTAAGAAAAAGCTGAAAAATGTTGTATTCAATGTTCAATTCAAAGTGAGCTCGTAGTTGCAGTCCCTTGGTTGAGTAAAACACTAAGGGAAAACATTTTAACTTCTGACAAGTCATTTATTTTGTATTATCAGTGACACAATGAACTTAGGGAAAAAAAAGTCTCAAGATGTAAGATCAGGTATGAGAGAAAAAGTTTGAATGGTGGTTACTATTCTCCCTCTAAATAAACAAAACTATTCTTGTGTAAAAGAAAAGCTTTAAAACTGTAGTTAGAGTTCTTTAACATAGTGTATAAATCCATTAAGTCTCCGCGGTGAACAGTAGCATAGTCCTGCCTTGCCAAGGACCCGTAGACTTCTGACGTTAATAACAGTGAATACATGGGTCATTTGGTCAAAAAATGTAATGGGGGAAGCTCACTGGAAATACAACTATGATAGTTGGTGTACATAATGTGAATCATACGTGTGAAGATTTTTTGGAGATCTTCAACACCCTTAAAGAGCAAAATGAAACAGTGGTTTAGCCAAGTGTTGTTTGGAGATGTCATTTGAGGTAAGGGTGATATACCATTGATACAAATAAAAGGTTTCAAATGTTGGTAAAAAAAAAACTATGTGGTAAATATTATTTATATCGGGTTTATTCTTTTATTATTTTATAATATTAAGGAACTAATGTGGAATTATTTTTTCGTAAGTTGTTTGTTGCCCATATAACTTTTTTTTTAAATGCAGCCCCCTCAGTAGTTTCAATTTTCAATGTGGAAAGGTTGTCTACAATTAACCAGACCTCAGGTAAAAATCAAGTGGTTATTTTATTTTGTCAAATTGGGAATGCACATAAAACTGATGTATCAAAGGATAGTACAAAATGATTTTATTTTGCATTTTATTTCGCTAGACATATAAAAATACTTGTAGATAGTTTGACAAAATTTTGATATGAATTTATATGTGGGTTGACATCGTGGTTTATACAGTCTTGATTATTCTTAATTCTATTCACAGCCAAGTTCAGTGAGGGTACATTCCATTTTATAACTTGTGGTGATAACTCATTTTCTATCACAGCAAATTTTGGTGCAGTTTCTAATACTTATTTTACCTATTATGTTAGGTAAATATATTTAATTTCTACACATCTGAGTGTCTGTACATGTTATCTGTTATTTCAGATGAAGGAAATTATTTTATCAGGAGGGCCACAGCAGTTTATGTAAGTTTAAAGGGAAACAAACTTTGTTAATGTAAAACTGTATGCACCTAATAGTAGTTTAAATTCATGTTATTCTATTATTAAGTAGTAATTATAAATAATTATATAGATCAGAAAAATAATTATAACTGAGCTGACAAACTATTCAGTATATGTAATCAATTACAAAAACGGCCACCATTGACCCACAAGCCGGTATTTAAACAAATAAATATATCAATTTTTTTTAAATGCCATCAACAAATAATTAAAGGATAAGAAAGTCCTGTAGCATATAAAAGAATTCTGTCACTATAAGATGAGCAGTGACCTTTCTTCAGCAAATTTTTGAGCACTAGGTGTCTAGAAGCTATTTGATAAATTTTTAAAGTACATTATAGGCATTTTATCTAAGAAAAAATAAAGTTTTTTTAAGGAAACTTCTACATAAATATATTACTTATATAAAATATTTAACCTTTTAAATTATAGGTAGTAATTTTATCTTAGATTATTTGGGTGAGTACAATTTATATTATCAGGATAGCCGCTCACACTCCAGAAAAAAATTCCAGCATAATTATCGGTTTTCCTAGAAAAATTAAATAATTGACCTGTTTTTTAAAAGGCTTTTTCTCAAATTGTAATACTGTTAGCTAATGATTATAAACAAAAATGATTTGTAAAACGTGTGGTGAACACTACGATGGGCCAATTATTATTTTTGATCTGTTGTACCACAGAAAACTTGCCTTGAGTACAGTTTAGTAGAATTAAAAAAAGAAATAAAAAATAGGTTGATATCTTCCAGTCACATATCACCTTAGACATTTTAAAAATTACTGAAATTTAACAAATTTTCATAATTTTTTAAAAATGTGTCAAACTTAATATGGTCGAACCGCTATAGTGTGGAATTAGTACAAGATGGCTGAATGAATAAATGTAAGCATAAAAATAATTTATAAACTTTAATTTGCTGGTCACGCAATGCACTTAAAAAAACCTAAAATTAACTAAAATAAGGCTTTTTTGTTTAGTTCGTACTTTTCCTCAATAATCGTAATGTGTTGGATTTAAACTAAATGAAGGGATATTTTTGATGGGGATCAAATAGCAAATGGCGCATGACCTCGGACATATTTTTCTTCTCCATCCACTCCCGCCTACGACTACCCACAATCCCCCAGTGCTTTACGCTCCGCCAGTTTGATCATGTGATCAGTCAGCCACTGACCTTGGTGGGGCATTGTCATTTCTTGTGTCTTTTTGGTAGCAGTTGGTGTTGCTTTTAACCTGTGTGCGTTTAAAAGTAATTTTCATTTTGACGGAGGCATTAGTGTGATGGAAGCTTCTAAAAAAATTACTCGACAGGCGTTTGAGTGTCCTTTATTTGGTTATCCAAGAGATTTAGTTCTGAATAAACTTTTAACTCATGAGGACGTCCTCAAGTGTTGTTTTCAGGAACAATGCAACTTAGTTTTGGAAACTAACAACATGTGTGTCAGTTTTTCCAAAGTTTCAGCGATAGTAGCACAGAAAATAAAATTGGTGTTTGACAAAGCATCAATACCAATGGTTTCAGAATACAGGATTGTGCAGCTAATTAACGCCTATCACGATAGACAATATGAATTGAGGTAATCATATAACCATGACAAGGATAAGGCAGCATTCAAAGAAAAGAGTGAAAACTTCAAACGAAAATCGTCTTCACTCTTTGATGTCTCAGCATGTAAGTGCAATATCGTTGTGAACTGCAACTGCCATAAACCCCCCCAATTTGTTTGAATGCTCTATATCAATAAACTGTGATTGTGAAAAATATAAGATGATTCCTGGAGTTGAATTAAAATTTTTGTACATGCATAGAAAGTACAGGTTAGATAAAATTGGAAATTTGAATGTACAAGAATCAAAAAAATTGACCCAAGGAATCAAAAGAAGGGCAAGCGACTTCAAACAAGCTAGGCCTATGTTTGACATTTCATGGCCTTCATGTTCAACACTGATTGAAGAGGAAACAATGGTACATGAAGAAGGAGATGATGATGATGATAATGATGATGATGGGGAATTCATGCCAATCGTTAAATCACCATGGCAGATGCGGATTAAATTAAAATCAACTGCATTAACTAGTTATCTATTTGGAGTATCTGATCATGCAACAGCAGCAATTGCTTCAAGTTTACTTCAAGATATTGATATTGTTTCCTTTAGTGACCACACCCATATAGTTAATAAAAACAAATTTAGAAGAGAAAAAGAGTGTAACTGTAACAGATTGAGGCTACAAATAAAGAGCTGCAGGGACTTAACTTTGACGGCAGAAAAGATAAAACTTAAGTAATTGATAATCTACATTCAAAACATTTTCACAGAACTGAAAAAGAATAACATTATTTCATTATTCAAGAACTGGGTTCGGTATATATTGGCCATGTTTCACCCTCGCTTAGTGACCAATCCATAGGAACGGAACTCGGTCATTAAATGAGTATTATAAATATATATATGTGTGTATTTTTTAAATGGAATACCATTTTAAATTTAGGTTAAAAAATGTTACCAGTTGCACAATACAATAATACAAAAGATAGGCAAAGTTCATTATGATATAAAATTAATTAAAGTAGTAGCCTTAGATTGAATACTAAAAACTCTTTTCCTGGAAAACTAAAAATATGACATCTTCCCTTTTTCCCTTCCTGCTAAAAAAAGTGATAATTCAAAGTACACCCAGGGTACACTATAACCTCAACAAACTTATCTTTAGATTTGAGTCAGAAAGTCACTATTCCTTTGGGAATATGTTCTCAGCTACGAGTAGATAGTGTTTAAGTATAGGTAAATTTATATTACAGTTGATATAAATGTAGTAACATCTGTGGTGTGCAGGTGTGTGTGCAAAGGAAGTGATACTGTTGTGTGTGCGTGGGACTGAGGAGAGGCAGTAGTAGTATGATTGTTGCCGTGCAAGTATGCTCTCATTATCTCTTGTATGGCTATAGTTTGCTTGTTTGTAATCTGTGTTAATGTTTATTTATGATTATTAATAAACATATCTCACTGCTAATTAGTTATTCTCAATTGGTCTACAACTTCTGAACATAAACCTTTTCTCGTTATAATTCAACAGAGAGTAGGCAAGGTTATTTTTTTACATCACATCTTATTACCTGTTAAGGTTACACACATATGTACTAATTGGGTTAATCAGGAAGGTTGTATTTAGAGTAAGTGTACCTGCATGTGCATGGAGAGAAAGTGGAAAATCATTTACCAAAATGTCTAACTTAATGTTTATAACTGTGAAACATGCAAACAATTTTGATAACACTAAAGTCCTGTGTGACAAATTAGTATCATAAGGCAGGCTTATGTAGAGAAATGATGACATATTCCTTTCTTGGTAGAAAAAATGTGACGTGGCCTGGGGAGCTAATGGGAATTTTGGTGAATTTTTATCTATAATATCTGGACTATTACTTTTAATATTCTAATTTGATAAACATTTACATTATAAATTACTAATAGTCAACAATACAAAATAAGTATGGCAAGTAAATTTACTAAAATGTTCATTTACTCTCCCCAACAACATATGCTTTGTGAAGTGATTCTGATGAACTAGGTACTCTCAAGAGTTTTGAGTCTTTGGCACAATTTGGAGGGTGTTCAAACCATATTGCCTGTTTAGAATATGCAGCAGCAATATGATATGGCGGTGGTTGTAATGGCTGTTCTGTCTTTGGCTCAATATTTAGTCTCTGATTTTTGAAATATTCAGACTCAACTAAAAGTAGTTGACTTTGCAATGATGTTGGTTCAATAAGATTAACTTTCTCAGCATGTTGCAGCGATGATGCAGAATTAATATGGCGCACAAATTTAGCTTCACGTATTATGGGCCTATCACCTGATGCATGGACTGATGAATTTTCACTAGGTCTTGAACTTGCTGTAGCATTGTTTTGCCAGGTAATGCTGTTCTGAAAACATATAATGAAAACTTATTAACAGTATTAATCATAAATACAAAATAAATAAGAATCATTTATTTCAAAATGTTTGAGGACATTAATAAGCTTTTTACCTTCAATAATGTGAAAAAAATTAACAATAATGTTGTACAGTATGGAAATGTATTATATCAGTATTTATGACTTAAAAATATTTGTTGGTCAAATTTTTTCACTAAGGTTTAAATCAAATGAACAAAAAGTGATTAGATTAGTGTCATTGTTTTATAGCTACGATTAAAAGTAGTAAGGTAGGTATCCTTATTTCAGGCTAAAATAACAATTAAGCTTAGTTTTGGAAGAAAAAAATTCCCCTTGAAAGGTAGCAAACTTATCTTAACTGATTACATTATTATTATTATTATTATTACTATTATTATTATTATTAGCACCGCGTCTTACTACCCGTTCAGGTTATACACACTTACGCTAATGTGTAATGGTAGGGTGATTGTGAGATGAAATGGAGGACCTACAGTTTAACGTGGAATCCGAACCACGGTGGAGGCCTGGCATTCCCCACATTCACAAGATGTCTTGTCAGAGGTGAAGGAAGGGTTTGGTAATCAGATAAATCTGTGCCGGGACCGAGGATTGAACCCCGGCCGCCAGCANGATTGTGAGATGAAATGGAGGACCTACAGTTTAACGTGGAATCCGAACCACGGTGGAGGCCTGGCATTCCCCACATTCACAAGATGTCTTGTCAGAGGTGAAGGAAGGGTTTGGTAATCAGATAAATCTGTGCCGGGACCGAGGATTGAACCCCGGACCCCAGCACAGAAGTCTGACACCTTACCCCTAGACCACCAACTGATTACAATAAGGCACTATTTTATAAGCCGCACCATATTAAATCAAGCAAAATAATCCTGTTTCCTTTCAAGCTGAATGGTGTGAACATATGAGTAGAAAATTATGTAGGTATATATTCAAATCTACATATATAAAGTTCAATAATATGTTAATATAACTATGGTTTGAAGTAATAAATAAATACATTGATAAAAACTTTCAATAAATATGTCGGTTTATTTAACTAAGCATAACCCTGTAGATAAGGATGTATCATAATAATAAAATAATAATAATAATAATAATGCTTTCTGGTATGTTGGTTGAGCCTTATTAACTTTAGTGAGATATTCATCTCTATATTAAAATATACCTATTGAGCTATATGTATATGAACCTTGAAAGATGAAAGGGATAGATCATGAATAATTTCACTAAGATTTGTAATATGTGATTTCATATGAATTACTCTCGCTTAGTGAGCACATCAAGGCTAACAGTGGGGAAGGGAGGGACATCAGCAAAAATAACCTTTCATGGAAAAAAAGTGCACCATTACAAAGAAACGGCGCAATAAACTTGAGTTATTTTATTCAAAATTCACTGATACCTCTAATAAATTTAAGTATTTTGTGTGTGTATGAATGTCCGTAAGCATATACTTTTGAATGTTTTTGTCAATGTGTTTGTGGACATGTGCCTTGAAAATATTCAGTCAATAAAACAAAACAAAAAAGTATAGTGTAATAATACCATGACCATAAACTTTTTATTAAGCTGTTATAGTAATACAACAAATTAATATTGTTCATGATAATAATGACTTATCAAGGCAACTATTTTAATTAAGTGAAAAGTTCATTTCAAATTTGCTAAGTGTTTGAGATATCAACTTTTGAATAATTTATATTACAAATAAACAGTTTATGAGAATATTTGAAAATTTTGTATCAAAGTTAAAACAAGTAGGTTAATACACAATATAGTATGCAGCCCCTTTGTATTTATCTACTTTAGCAACAACACTGCAATGTATGTTGCATTTGATTATATAATGCCGCAAAGGAGTGTGTATAGCATTTGATTCAAGTTATTTATTTATGTAGAAGAGTAGTATTCAAAAATAACGCTATCATAGTTCTAAAGTTGACTTTTGGTTTACAATTTTTATCCTATATTATTAATATGACAAACTTCTTTGTATATACATAAGTAATGCATTTTGATTTCTAAGTTTCCTCCATTTCATTCTAAGCAAGTCTCAAGTCTTGTTACTGAATTTTCTTTGACTACATGTAATGTCTTTATAAATTCTTTCAATTGCATGTTTGATATTCTCTTTCAACCAAAGCAAAGTGTCAAACATTGTATATCTGTATAAATTCTTTCCGAGTATTTCTCAAAGAAAAAATATCAGGCAAAGTTTGGTCTCGTGAATGTGTTCAGCCCACAAAGTCACTTATTAGCTTGCAAGTTATATGAGATGTCATGATATCATTCATTTTGAAACCAATGTAGAGACATTAGGGGAAAATAAAAAAAGGAAAAATTAAATTAAAAAAAAGACATATACTTTGCCCCTCTTCAACAAACATCACAGTTATTTCTTAATATCATGCTTGAATGTATGTTAACTGCTTAACCGGCCCTACTTTTTTTTAAAAAAAAAAGGTTTAAAATGCCATAGCTTGAGAAAGTATATTTAACGGATGCTCTTTTGAGTAGGCTGTGTCATGCTGCAAACAACCTTGAACAGATAATTCCCATATTAGTTACCTTGTAAGACCATTGTATGATTCACCCTTATAGGAATGAGCACCGACTGTGCTGCAACCATGCTCTGAATGCTAATACGGCCGGCACACAGTTCTGTAAGTGTGAATCCATTTTTACCATGTAATCATCATCATCATCATCATCATCATCATCATCATCATCATCAACTGTTTCCATCCTGTGGCCAGATCAGTTTAGTAAAATGCCTCCATCTTCCTCTTTCCCTCCACCATTTTTCCTCCTTTACTTGCTTCCATTCTTCTCTTCTCACCTGCACACTATGTTATCTGCACTTCACATCTCTTCCTTGGCATTCTTTGTGATAATTTTCCTACATATTTCATTTTCAAAATTTTCTTTGGAATCCTCTTTTTTTTCCATCCTCATTACATGCCCATACCTTCTCAGTTTTGCTTTCTATACTATCTCATGTAATTCCTGTACCCTTACTCTTTACCGGATAACTCTATCGCTAATCCTGTTTCTCTTCGTGACAGCTAACATGCTTCTCACAAACATTGTTTCCATGGCTTTTGTGTTCCTAGTCTCCCTTAAATTTCCAGGGCAATTCTCTTTTCCATAGCAGGTCTCTTACACACCTATAGAACAACTCTTCCTGCTGCCCTCATCCTATTAAATCCTCTCCACTCCTAGACTTTGCCTCAATCTGTGTAGTGGCCTTCATAAAACATCTTGCAGATAAGAAAGTAAAATAAATGTTAAAGCTTGTTTACATGTCCTGAAAATTGACATATATTTTGAACAGATAGCAATAGCATGTGTTGCTCTTGATTAGTCTTTATATCATTATATTTTATTATTTTATATAACGATCATATTTTCAGTCTACTGGCCTTTTGCATTAATTTATTTTTGTAAGGGTGGTACATTTTTCTCTCTTGTGTTTTTATGTGCATTCTTTTTTTTTTTTAGTTTGCAAAGTATTTGTCCAAAAGATGGACATGCGTCATCACTGCGGCTCAAAACCCTCGTCACTACCATTCAGTATCGTCACTACCATTCAGTATAACTTAATTTAATAACCCATATTTCTCTGACCTAATTGTATGTGTAAAGTGAACATCAAATCAAGACCACATTAAGTTCATCATCACAACCCCAGTAGGCCTACTTGAGTCACTGTCATCGGATCTTCAGCAGCAGATAGGATCTCACCATGTCTACTTATGCAAACATTTAAATAATTCTCTCTCTCAATAAAATTAAAATCAGCTCTCATAGTGTTTGTACACATTTATTCCTAAACTGGCATTTTAAATGGGTGAAACTTGACCAAACTCAAATACCCATGAAATTTGACTAGGCTTTTATCAACAGCTACATCCCAATCCATGTTAAAATGTTTTATAAACTTAGTCTATGTATTATTTAACACAGGCCTTAGTTTGTCAGTAAGCTCAACATATTATTCCCCTGAAAAGTGAATGAATCAACTAATGAGAAGGAATTGTCCCAATGATATAGTTTTAATTATATTGATCAGTTACTCAAGTACAATTCTATGTGTGCCTAGTTTGCCTGGTCCATAAAAATGTAAACATAAATCAGCTCTGCAAGGCTTCCCTATGCTATCTGACTTAAATTTGTTTCTGTTAGGGAAATTAAGAAATCTATTGGCTGTCATGTCTTAACATTTTTATCATACACCAAAATTCATTGCCAAGAAACTCTTCAAACATGTCAAAAAGTGTTGGATTACAGCCCAATTTTCTTTGAAAAACAGAATTTAACCCCAGTGTTCTGCCAAATTTAATGTCTTTTTCAACATTTGATTAGATTTTCCAACATCAACCTGCTTCCCTACCTGTAGCACAATCAATTTGGCCTAACTTTAATTCCATTTTCTTTGCTGCTTCTAACATCTATACACAGTGTTGTATCACTTTCTTAACTTACTTCATTGTTTTCAGATTCGTTAATTTTTAATCTACTATTAAGTCTTCAATTTCTTTGTTTCGTAAATCTTAAGCCTTAAGATTATGATCAGTGTTTGTTTGGATAGAAACCATGGGTAGCACAATTAGATACAAACCAAGTCACATAAGACATTAACTAGCTCTTTTAAAATTAGAATTCCACTGCCTACTGTTATTAAAACCATGGTCTTAAATAAACTGATATAGGAAAATATATTTAGAGTCCATGAGGGAAAAAAAACCATTCAGGAATTTAAGTGAACAGAATTGTTGCATTAGTTGGCTGTTGGACCACTTTATTAGCATATAGAAAACTTCCATATGTATATTCCAGATGGTGTTGAGTATTTATTTAGTGTGCAGGTAATTGGGAGGATAACAAGTGAAATCCGTCACATGCGCTTTCTATTGAAGGTGTGCATGGTTAAAACACATTCAAACCCGCCCCAATCAGATCCAAACAACTTGGCTAAAAATATACTAGTCCAACACCACCTAATATTGTCTCAAATTCACCATGTTTTCTATGTTGACCATCTTTTTAACCGTGGATGCCCTACATCACCGTAGTCCATGTAAAGGAAGAAGAGATATAATTGGACCACTTGTCAACCAATTAGTGTGCTGGAAGTCTTAGCCCATGCACACAAGTCCATTGATGTTTCCACTGAAGTCTCGAACTGCCTCGACGGTTTGAAGGAAGCGGAGCTATGTTCACTTCCTTTCCCCTCCTTTTCTCCAACTCATAGTGTGTGCTTAAATTAGGTTGCTCCAACAAATGAAAAGAAAACACTACACCTAGTCTTTGCTGTGAGAAGACATCACTGAACTTATTGGCCGATTGTTCTCCAATTATAATGACCATGTGGGAGAGGATAGTTTTGCCTACAAGACGCAGAAGGAACACTTTCACCAAATGAACCATGCGTAGCTAGTTTCAGGATTCCTTTGCCCGGGTTATTTTTTGAAAGCATTTTAGTTTAAAGTAATGGCATGTAGTGTTAACTTACAACCATTTAATAAACCCCGTTGTTAGATGATATAGTTTGTTCAATACAGATTGTTGTAACATCACGTGGGGTTAATTTGTAATCATTTAATAAACCCTGTTGTTGGGTGATATAGTTTGTTATATCATCATGTAGGGTCAAATTACAATTATTTAATAAACCCTGGTGTTGGGTGATATAGTTTGTTCAGTACAAATTGTTATAATATAATGTAGGGTTAACTTATACTCATTTAATAAACCCTGTTGTTGGGTGTTATAGTTGTTAAGTACAGTTTGTTGTAATATCACGTAGGGTTAATTTATAATCCTTTAATAAACCCCATTTTTTGGGTGATAGAGTTCGTTCATTGTTGTAATATCATGTAGGGTTACCAATAATCAATTTGTAAGTTCAGTGTTTTGGCAATGTTCCGAAAGTACAGTTTAAGCATAGAAACTTATGTTTAACTTGATAAATGCATTTATCTTAGTGGTAATCTTACCTGTTGTACTGTGTCTCTTTTCACGCAAAATAAGTTATTTTCTTAAAGGGGACATTTACTTTAATGACTTCGGTCTAATACCAACAAGTGCCTAAGAGCCACTTGGTGCTCTGTTGCACTTTGTATCCTAATAGTGTTACCTTGGGCAAACATAAACTTTGGGCTATATCAAAGAATTAGGAGAGAAACTTAAGGTCAATTGATACCAGCCCATTTGGCTCTTCCCTTGTAGAAACATGTCAGTATGAATGGTATTAGTTTCCTTTTCTTTAGTAGCGGGGCAATTGTTCCCCTGTGTCCAAGCACCACAAGCTGACTGTTTATGTTGGAGTGGCCGGAATGCTTAAAATAATATTTCTCCTATTCTTACGGCAATGGAATTGTTTTTAATATATTTCTCTGGTTAGTGTGTCTAACCATGCTGCACTTGTTGCTCTCCTAATTAGGATTTGGCCACCCATTATATGTGTTCTGATTTGACTATTCTATTAATGTTGTAAATAAACAAACTGCTGTCTTAGTTTATGTTTGACACTGAGTGCTAAGGTCAGTGTGAAAGCACTCTTGTATTTTCTGTAACCAAACTAAGGCTCTTTCAATGTCTCACTAGCTTCCTGTATACTTAAGGCTTCTGTGCTCAAGTGATGTTCCAAAATAATTACAGGATGAAATCAATCATAAACTATTTTTAATGTTTCTTTAATTGATCATTAAAATGTAACTACACAAAATATTTATTTTTGGGGTGAGAAGGGATGCTGTCAGTTCGGAGTGTAAAATTATATATTATTAATTTTCAAGGGTAAATTGATTTATTTTATGTGGCAAACACTTAACATTGTCAATTTTCTCAATAAGACTCACTTCCTACAAAATTGTTAAAATGGATGCATTCCACCTACTAAATCTTTCAGATAGACTAGCCAGCAGTGTGCATGGCGGTAGTGATAATGCAACAACCATTTGAGTATTTTTGATGTCATTGGATTTAGGCTAGAATAATTATGTTAAAGGTTTTACCATATTATTAACAATTATAATCTTGACTACCGAAAGAGAATCTGCCTTACTCAGTAGATAAGGTATTATTTGTGGTGAAAGGTTAAGGGAGCAGGGGTGAAATTAATATTAGCTTTCCTTGGTACAAATATATTATACTATGCTCCCTCTCATGTGTATGCTCTCTCTCCCTCCTGCTCTTGTGCAATCGCTTTCTCTCTCTCATATGTTTTTGTGAAAATACTGCTTGTTGTAACAGGGCATTGTGTTTATACCAACTTTAACCCATTTTATTCTCTACATATCTTTGTTTTTGGTCTTTAATTCTTTAGTTAGTCACTGGTACCAATTATTAAAAAGTGATTTTGAAAATATTTGAGGTTTAACATGATAAAATTATATTAAATCAGCACCTTTATACTAAAATAAACTAAAAGAAGAATCATAAACATGTCTCAAGAATATGTTATCTGAAAGAATTAATTTGATTAATATATTTTTGAATTTATAGTTATATGAATTAAATTGAGTTACAACTTTTAAAGTTTGGAAGATAAATTTAGAGAAAAAAAACTTCAAGAACAATCTTGGATTACCAGGATCCTGGCGGGCCAAGTGAATACCTTAAGGTAGTCAATTACTTATTACTTTGATAAAAAAAAATAATCCAAGTAGTCTCTTTTTAAAGCATTGGCTTGCACGCTAGATAGTTGTTTTGTCTAGTAGGACTTCTAATTCAGACGTTATTCTATGGGTCCTAAGATATGGATTGAGCATGATTGCAGGAGAGGGACAACTGGCACCCTTGACAATTTTGTAGGAGAGAGGACACTTCTGTAAAGGTTTGTTGGAGAAATCAACTAGGAATTTTTGACAGTCACCTCTGAACTGAAATACCTTTTAAAGCTGCTAATGCTGCAAACCTTCTATTTTGAGTAGGGAGTGATTTCGTGCTGGGCTGTTTTTTCAAATCAATGGATAACAATCTTTTTCAAGTATTTGCTGAATTAATTAAATCACATTTTATAATTCTGTTCATTCTGTTCAGCAAGTTCTCTAGTAGTTTACTTAGATCTGCAAACATAAATGGTAGTAGAGGTTGATTGCTCTGAGATTCAGTGAGAAATTTCTCCAATCCCGGGTAAACTGACAGCATGAATCACCACTTTGCTGTCAAAAGTTCATCCTTCAAACAGTTACTTAACTATCAGATTTTGTAGGATTCTTGTTAGAAGAATAAACATACATTTTTTAAATAAGGCAGCATTAACATTGTTCTCTCTAATACCTTTAAGTGCTCTTCCCATCAAATAGAACAAAACTTCATTTGGAAAAGAGATGATCATGTTATTCTTTAGTAGTCTGCAAATTTCGTTAGAAAAATCTTTAAATAAATAATATAATGAGCGCAAAACTTGGTTAATAGCCCAACTAGTGTTAGCATATGAAGTTTTGTAAGCACCATGGACAATGTGTATAGAACAAGATTCAAATTCCACCACCTCAGGATCTTGTGGATAATCTTCCTTCAAGTAGCTCTTGAAATTGTTTAAAATTATGAGATTTACATTTTGCCCATCCATGGAAGCTTGAAGCATTTTTTAAAGCTCCAAGCTCTCTTCTTTTAGTGCAGATATAAAGTTCATTAACATATCTTGAGCTGTTGAATGACCTAAAGAGCAGGATGTTAAATATCTTGTGTGAATTTCATTTTCATTCCAGAAGAGGACAACAATATACATCTGTGTCTTCTGAGCCACAGTATTTATACTCTCATCAAATGATATGAAGTAAAATGAGCATTGCTTAATCATATTTGCGTGCTCACTTTGAAAAAAAAGGAAATATTCCATACACAAAGACATATCCACGTTTATCTTTATGCATTTGGAATTGATGGACAATGTCACTATTGGAAAACATTACTTTGAAAAGATAACAACAAGCAGAAAAATTTCTAGCAGAAGAATGTGTCATAAGTTTGATTAATAGCACACAATATTTCGGCATGAGACATTTTATCTCTGACAAGGAAGCTTTGAATAGAACCACTAGGTTTAGTTTCGAGTTTCAAAACTAATTCAATGTCATTGGTACCAAAATATACAGCTTCACCATGTAGGCCTACAAATGACACTGAAATTTTGGCTGCATGGACAGAGTAAATTTTATTTTGTTCCCACTAGTAGCTTTCATTCTGTAGACATACTTATTTCATTTGGCATGAGATTGAATTGAAGATACTCCCATGTTACTTATATCAAAGTTAGTTTTATCACAATCCGCTCTTTGGAGCCACAGCCAATCTGTAAACACTGTACTGTTCAACCAAGAATCCTTAAAACAAGTTTTCTTCTGAGTTTACTCATTTTGCCTTATAAACCAAGGTAGCAAGATAAACAGGGCTCTGCAGAGTACTCACATCTGCCAAGCTTGCATAATATTACAGTGTTTGGGGTAAGTTGGGGGTAGGAGTGAAGTGAAAAACACAACAAAGAGGGTACTGTGCCATTGGAATGCTCGTGTAGTAAAAAAAACAACATTTCTTTCTTTCTCTAGCATGTAGAGGATTAGGGGGATTAGGGTAGAGACTGAGAATAGACAAGGGAGACAAACATCCCCACTGCAAGGTCAACTACCTATGTAGCAAACAAGACAGACCAGAGGGGGAGTATTCAAGGGGTGGTCAAAACTAGAACTATCACTAATCTTCAAATTATAAATATTAAGGGTCTCAAAATGTTGATGCGAATTGCCACAGCCGACGTTTCAATCAATGAGAAGAGGCTTAATATTGTTCCAGTATCTGATTCAAAATTAAGTATATTTCCTGTATCATAAATAAAATCAAGTTTATTTCCAGTATTGGTAGACACCCTGGTTACACAAAATGATAAAATACAGCTGTTAGTAATTGACACATTTCACTTGATTAACAATGACTGGGATATTGGGTTTTAGATCCATGCATTTGCTAATGTATATGCATTTCATTTAGCAAACACACTTCATCTATACCTCTTAAATTAATAATTTAACCACTCTTGTTATAACCATAAAAATAAAACACTTACTTTTGAAAAAGTTATATTTGTGGGTTTTTTTACTTTGGCCTCTTTAATTTGAACATCACTTGATTCAGGTGAAACCAACTCTCCCAGTAAGGGTACAACTTCATCAACCTAAAGTAAAAGGTAAAACAAAAACAAAAAAAAACAATTAAATGTTTGTTAATTTGCAATTTGTTTGGTTATATTGTTTTCTTCACAGTTTATGAAGATAAGCTCCTGGTCATACAGATAATAAGCCCTTCATTTTTTAGATATTTCTCAATAAATTAAGGCAGATGTTTATAATCATACAAATTTTACTCAAATTAATATGTTAAACATTATTATAAAAGTACAAATTTCCATTATAAACATAACTTGACTTTGTGTCTACCCCTCCTGACAAGAATAATTTGAACGAAGCTTATCTACACTAGTAATATTACATTAGTTCCACAAGTCTATTATGATGTAATTAAATATAAAAAAGGAATGAGAGAAATAAAATAAGAAACATTACAATATGGATTTTACAATAAAGAGAAAATATACTGTTAGCAATAAATTTAGTTCTTTAAGAGTAAATCATTACTAATTCTTCAGAGAATAACACTTTAAAGTCCCAAAAAAGCTGAACATATATAGAAAGTCAAAAATAAAATGATTGTGTTTTGGGAATTCATTTAACATAATTTTTATTTGATTATTACTTAATTAATTACCACCCCAGCCAGTACCAATTAAAATTTTGAAATGCATTATGTTATTGATTTAGTCTTCTCTATAAGGCCGGGGACAGACTGGCGTTTTGGTCACTCCAACCAGGACACCGCGACCAGGCTGCCCTAGTGTGTTCCATTGTTTAATATGAGTGGGGTCAAACTAGTGAACTGATTGCTCCAACAGATTTCAAAACATAAGTGGAAGCATTTCTTGGCCATGGCGACAGCGTAACATTAAACAATGCAACATATTAGAGTAACCTGGTCATGGCTTCAATTATTTTATGAATCTGAATCTTTATTATTTTTGCGAATCTCGAATTTCAATATTAATCCAATTCTTAGAAGACAAGGTAAACATAAGTGACTTATTTTACCATATTAATTCTTCATATGCTATTTAAAATATAATTAATATTTGAATCTTAACACTTTGTTAAAATATTTATAAATTCAGTTAAATGGTAAATCAATGGTCTAGGGTCTTGTTTTTAGGTTTATCCTAAAATTATGTTGAGCTCTACCACCAATACAAATTATAATTCAACATTTGTGGACTAAAATTATTTCCTTTTTGAATCTTGAATTCAATATTTTATCAAAACTGATATTTTCTCAAATCCTCAAATCTTCAACATATCTTTAATATCCTTAAAGATTCAAGGTATTTGAAGGTCCCATCCCTAATTTAAATGCATATTTTGTAGTAAGATTTGAACTTAATTGGAATCCCTGGCGAGAGATCCATAGACTCCAGGTTCGATGCCCAGCGCTTCCAGAATTTTCTATTAAGCAATGGTTCTGAACAGGGTCAAACTCAGCCTCATGAGAAGCTACTTCAAACAAAGAAAGAGTGATTCTGGTCAATTAAATTGAAATTAATGGCTAAAGGGTTTGTTGTGCTGACCACATGGTCAGTATAGCTCGCTTGAGGGCTAAAATCGATGAAGTGTTTTTTTTTTGTTTTTTTTTTATTCAGGATCTTCTATGGGACTCTACTTGAGGAAATAGGCCTTACTTCAAAATTTGAATTTCCATGGGAAAGAGATAGATATTTCACATCTTTACATTTATTTGGCTACTTGAAATTTCCGCTTGGTTAAATGTAGTGGAAAAAATGGGTTCAATATTTGTCTACTCAAACATCTGATGATTTTCATGAATTTTATTCTGAAGTTTCAAAAATCTTCCCCTCATCAAACAACCTATCTTTAGAAACATCTAATGATGAGGCTGTGCAATTGTTGCAATGTAATTTGTTTAATTTTGTGGTGAATAAAACAGTTAACTCTTTCAGCAAATGCTCAATTATTGAGAATTTATAAAGCATATGCTTGAGATTCACTTTGAAGGTAGTTAAACATGTTTGCCAACCAAACACAAAAAAATGCAAGTACCGTTGTATCCAAGGGTATTTGACATTATACAGGCCTCAGCATATTTTGGGTGTCAAAAAATAGGCCATTTTGATGAAAAAGTAGTAAAAGTAGGACTGCCAATTTGATAAAAAAGTAAAGCATGTTAAAAAAACTATATTCATCTCATAATTCCAAAATAAAATAAATAATTAAAAACAACATTTTAACCAAGAACAATGTTTTTATGTTATTGGGCTTGTAGCAAAAATAAGAAAAAATATTTTATAAAAGAAAAAAGGAGGAATGCTCAACTATCATCAACCCCTTGGAATCCTTTCCATCCCCCCCCCCACTTTTTAATTTATTTACTCTTTAGTACAGTATTTATTTTACTTTGTCATTTCATTACAAATCCAAATGTGGAAATAATGATAGTGAAACAAAATAGTAATAATAGTGATATTCATTATCATCAAAAGAGGACTGTCTTCAATCTAAAAATAAAATATATTAAAAAATAAAGTGTGAAACATCATAGTAAAAATATTTCTTTTACACCTATGTCTTACTACCCGTTAGGGTTATATGCACACACCAAAAAAAAAATCGCTCTTTCAGTTGTTTTTGGGTTTCTTTGATTCATATTGACTTGCACAAAAGTAAGCCAACATTGTTGTCTTCCTCTTTTGAATATGATTTTGTTTGTTTCTTATTTTCTCAAAAGCAGAGTCACTTTCTTATATTTTTTTTTACTCCGAGCTTCTAGCGTAGTTGGAGCTATTTACAAACCGTTCCGGTCATTGCTTTTCATTGCATTATTAATTCTTTCATTCGCTTCTACCACTAATGAAGTGTAAGATCAAACTTCTTCTTAAGCTTCTGATTCTTGCTTTTCTAGCAGATTCTCTTTTTTTATTGCCTATTTAGTTTCCTGCGATTTCTTTTCCAAAACTTTCCTATATGCTTGATACTCTTCAATTTAGTTTTTTATTTTCTCTTTATCTTCTTGCTCTTGTTTCTTTCGTTCAACCTCAATTCTCTTCTTTGAGTCTAGCCAAGTACAACTTATGGGTCCCACGTCCTTTCTTGATGAAATTCTTTGTGAATGATAATGTGTTGCACTGATAGTTGTAATGTTTAAGACCATCTTTGGTAGACTGAATGCCTTTGATGGGTGCCTCAGAGAGACAGATCTTGTTGTCAGTAAGATAGTCTGATGTCTGTGAGAATCCTCGCTCAACATAGGTATTTCCATGGCGTAACACAAGGATAGCTTAAAGCCTTTTACTTTAACCTATTCTAGTTGGAAATAGTTCATTATATAACTACCTCCAAAAACAATTTTATTAACCATTGAATTTCAAAAATATTGTACAAGCATTCAGGCATACATCGAATTTATTCAAAAGCTTGACACATTATGATACGATATTTTGATTAGCTAACTTACCAGCAAAAAGGAAGAACCACCCTTAAACCTCTACACACCAAATGGTTTCTTTCTTATGGAGGTCAAAAAGTAGGAAAAGTAGGACAAAAATGAGCCCTGCATTATAGTATACTTGATGTAGATAATAAATTAGTTTAATGAGTATATAGCTATAACATAAGAATGGAAGGCAGTGAAATACTATTTAATGGCATTATATCCCCATTTACAATCTGATATTCAGATAATTCTGATAATATAAAAATTTCTGAACATAAAAAAAAGAGAACTGAAAATTCGAAGTAGGTTTAGTTAAATATCATGCTGTCCAAACTTATACTCATCAAATGTTTATGATATTCAATTATAAGCAAAGTAGAACTATCCATAATTCATTAAATTATTGATGTTGATACTTTTAATTCGCAAATAACTCACTGAAATATTGAAACTATTAATAGTTTTAGTTACAAGTCTTTTGCTTTTGCGTTTACATGTAGAATATGTAAATAATATTAAATAATGCATCTTTCACTTTTTCTGTTGTGGGAGTTTTTAACAAGAAATCTATTGAGCTCGGGGTTCCTTGGAGATTCAGAGCTGCTTAATCTGCCCCTTAGGGGGGACAAAGATATATATTCCCTTAACATCCCAACCCTCTTGTTCTTCGCACTAAAAACCAATGTATTATTTTTATTTAAGAGCTCCTCCTTACCACACTCTTTCCATTTATCAAGCTTTAGATATTTTAGGATGATTACATCATTACATTGAACTCTTTGAAAGGCGAGTGTCAACAATGTATTTATTCAGTTAAAGTAGATTGTTTCACCTGTACTTTAATAACATTTAATATGTAGGCCTAGTTTATGGAGTGAACTCTAGTTCTATCCAACCTTGATTTAGAAGCAGGAACATAATAAGTCTATAGTTTCCATTTATCACCAACTCATCCAAAAACGCTCCTCCTCCCAGCACCGTTTGATATATGAAAATATTTTCCACTTTGTCCAGGTCAACAGTATCAAGTATGTTCTGGGGGACAAAGCACAATGCTACATAGTTAAACCAATTCTGTGTCATTGGTGACTTCAGTTTTCACAGAACACTGAAGCTTCTCTCTGCTTCACAGCTGATGCTGGAGACACTAGCAAAATTCAAACAAGACTTTCAACATTTCCAAAGAAACTTCTAATTTCCTTTTTCATTTTCCTTAAGGCTTCCCTAACATCATCCAAGAGAGCAACCTGCTTTTGAATTTTCTGAATGAAAAAGTCACAATTATATTTATTAAATTGAAAAGTCGATTTCAGGGTATTTTTTTTACAACTTGAAGTTTTCTTTTATCTTGATGGGTACATTCTCCAGCTTAACCTGTTTCTTAAACCATTTCTGATGGAGAATGCGATGCTAGAGTCCCACCACTTGAAAGTATTGCCTCTTTGCATTAACTGAATTCATGGTGCCCTGCTGGTCCGCCAAGTCGTTTTGGAGGTTGCCTGGCTTTTAGAAGTTTTAAAGGTTCCAGACCAAGGTCTTAAATCTTTTTTCACAGTCTGTGCAGATAGAAGAAAACCTTTCATTAGTCTTTGGTTTGTTTAGCTTATCAATGACCGTTTCAACTGACTTATCAAATCCTGTTAAAGTGATTTTTCCCTCTTAGAAAGACTTGTTCAATAGCTCAAGAAGATCGATTGCATATTTGCCCAAAACCAATCCCAAGTATGATGCTCCATTTTAGAATAGTTGAGAAGACTGCTGGTGTATTCAGAGACTTCTTCAGACAGTTGTCTCAAAGTTTCAAGGACCATGTAGTACTTTTTAAAGATTTCTTCCATCTGCGAGCTTCTGTAAATCCATATTGTTGGACAGAGGTGTCTGATCATGGCAATATTTATTGGGCTTCTATCTCAAGGACAATTCTGAATCAAGCAGTAGCTTTCATCCTAGACATAAGTATTCTCAGCTAACTTGCTGGTTCCATGGCATTTTTCAAAACTAAGCTTGAATTATAGCTATCCTTCATTACTAAATTTGAGTAATGAGCACAACAATGCATGTAATGTGCCTAAGGTTGCGTTTCAATTATGAGAGACTGTGCACCTTTCATATGCTCACTTATGTCACCAGCTCCATCATAAGTCTCACCCCAAAGATTGAGAAAAGGTTTAGTCATTACTGTGGCACACAAGACAGTGGCTTGCCACCCCACCTGCTTAAACAAGTCCATTTGCGGGAGTAACCATTGGGGTATGTTTAGTTCAAGTTGGTTGATGGCTTAGCTTGGACCCTTGTACTCTCGTGTGAGAATATTTTTATAGAATTAAATACCGGTAAGCCTACTCTATTCTGTATAGTAATAAGAAATTCTCAATGTTTTAAGTGATTTGTAAAAACTTTTCTCATGTTTTAATTGATTTGTATAAATTATCAGACGGAATCTTGTTTTTTAATCAAGTTGTTAATGCAGCCTATTCCTTGATTCCTCACTTGGAAAAATATTGGGGGGAAAGGGGGAGTGGACGCATACCCAAATCCCCATAGGCCTTGATGCTGGTGAAGGAAAAACAAGTACATTATTTTCAACAACAACAAAAAGGAACAAATTTAAATCACCTGTGATTTATAAAGTGACCAAAAGAAATTAGTATAATCTATGCAAAAGTATAATAATAACATAAAAAATGCTTATAATTTTATTTGTTTTAAGTTTGAGCCCCAATGGTGTATATAAATAGATCCTAAAATATCAACACATTGACTAATTAAATACTTTGATTAAATTCTAGAAAGTAAAGAAATTAAGTATTTTGAAAAAATAATAGCCCACTAGGCATGTTTGATATTAATTTACCTCTCGTGATGCCCTCTTTGAACTTTGTTGCATGTTTCGAACATGTTTTGACATTGCTCGCAGTTCCTTGGGATAAGGAGTGGGAGCTCGAAGAAGGCCACAAGATTTATCTTCAGTTGTTTCTGTCGCAAACCATATGTGTGGGTGTGAACGAGGAGTGTGCTCCTCATTTGAATTGTTAGCTGTCCCTTTGGGTACTAGAGGTACAAACAACCATATATTATTACGCTTGATGCCAGGGTTAGGTGAATGATTAGAATGTTTAGCTTTGATTTGAGAAGCCAAGGCTTAATCGTGGCCAACTTTAGTTAGTATGGGTGTTATAAGATTTCAAATAAACATAAGTGACTACCAAACTATTATTTTCTTAGTATTATTTGCTTAGCAAATAGAGTAATTGAGACGGCTCAAAATTAAATTTTCTTAGCCATGTTTGTGTGTTTAGTTATATTTGTTTGATTTTTATAATATCTAATATTAAACTAAAACCAAATAAATGATTGTGACTATTTACTATCAACTTTTGTAACCAGATCTTTTCTTATTTGGTTTTTGTATGTTTTTGTCTAGATTTATTCCTATAGCTATATTTGAATTAGTTTTTGAAAACAATTTCTAATTTCCAGAATGTGAGCACCTTGATATTATGACCACTAAGATTAAATTAAACTATTGTTATCATTTGTAAAAGTATGTTATTATTTGACTCATGAAATAAACTAAAATTTCAAATTTATTTAAGTATAGTAGGCCCACTGATGATTAAATGTTTTATTTTTGTTTTATTTTATAACAATTTATGATCTATGTCTATACAAAATTGTTTAAAAACAAAATTGACAAAAGACAAAATTGTTAATGAGTAAAAAATTACACAAAATTAATATATAATCATATTAATGGTGATAGCAAGCAACATTGTAACATATATATATATTAATTATAAAGAACTCACAAGCAACATATCTGTCTTGAATGGTTTGAGGTAACATGAAGTTGACACACACAGTCTGTCTTGTTTCTTTATCTATCTCCTTGTGAAGTGTAACCAAAGGTGTATTCTGATTATTAGAGAGCCAAAGAGCTGTTAGATGAGACAATTTGAGAATAGAAACTGGCAAGTTGCAAAGTAGATTTTCACTTAGATTTATCATTCGGATGCTTGGCAAATGACCCAATTCTGCTGGTACTTCTTGCAGCTTATTATTACGAACACTGATAATAGTTAGATTACTGCAACTACCAATTTCTGAAACATTAAGACAGACCAACATTTATAAAAATGATGGGAAAAAAATCAGTATAAAAATTAAGTAAAGAGTTTATTTTTTCAAAAGTTTGTTTCAAGTAACAAGAAACAAGCCAAAAAACAATACACTATAGGATTTTCTGGTAGAAAATGAAATAATAATATCTTTAAATCTTATCAGCTTACCTGAAGTATGGCTCTAGTTTTAGTGAAATTATTAAGCATATTACATTAATACCTAATCCCAACATTCCCTTAATGGGTAGGCAAGAGACTGTGAATATAGCACAAAAAATAACTTTGTACTTAATCCATCCTCACTAACATTCTTCAAACTTCCCTGTCCTTGCATACTTTTTTCGCTTCAACAAAATTCATACACAGTCATATATGCTCTTTTATTCTTAAAAGTCTTGATGGTTCTATTTTTCACATATTCATCTACAACATTTAGCCACATCCTACATGACCTACCCCTTCCTTTTGATCCATACACTTTACCCTCATATATTTGTACCGTCATTCAACCCATACTCCTTTACCTTCATATATTTGTACCGTCATTCAACCCATACTCATCCTCTCAATATGCCCAAACAACCGTAAGACACTTCTTTCATATTTACCTATTGGATTCCCTTTCAAATCGTACTTCTTCAGCACCGATTCATTAATGACTGTCCATACAAGTTTTTCCACATACATTTCTTAGATATCTCATTTCAACCACTTTCATCATGATCTTGTGTTTCTCCTAACATACCCTATTTTCACATTCGTAGAACAATGTTGGCGTCAACACACTTTTATATACTGCCATCTTTGACTCTTTTTATACTACCTTAGTCTTTGCAATAGTCCACATATATCCAACTAGTCTCTGAGATACATTCGACCGGTTGTCGACTTCACCATGTATCCTTCCATTTTTACAGGATATTTTGCCCAGATACACAAAATCATTAACTTCTTGTTCTAACAGTTTTCCATTTATACTAAATTTACAATCATTTCCTGATCCATCCTTATCAAAAACAAATACTTTAGTTTTGGAGACATTTATACTAATATCCAGTCCATCTGTCACCACACTCAAATGATTTAATGCATTTTGCGAGTCACTTTCCTTCTCAGCCATTAATACGGAATCATCTGCATATATCAGCACTTTCACATTCACATTGTCCAAATGTACACCAACTGTGCCCTCACAAGCCTCACTCATACACATATCCACGAAAACATTAAACAACCACGAGGACAAACCACAACCTTATATAACATTCTGTTCAATGTTAAACCATTCACTCAAAGCTCCATCCACTCTAACGCACGCTCTATTTCCATCAATTTTTCCTTAACTGCATTTACTATCAATCATGCATCCTCACCATACTCTCTAAGAACATTCCATAACATACTCTTATTCACCCAATCGTATGCTTTCTCCAAATCAACAAATACACAATAAACTTTCTTTCTTGCTGACATACATCTTTCAATCACTTGTTGCAGTGCAAATATCTGGTCCATGCAACCTCTACTTGGCATGAAGCCACATTGCACATTTCCAAATCTTGCCTGCAATTCTTTCACACACACACTCAATTAAAACTCCCCCAAAAAACTATGCCTGTAATACTCAACAAACTAATTGCCCTATAATTCTTATCATTAATTACTGCCATTGCCTTTATACAAAGGACCAACAACGGCATTCTTCTAGTCATTAGGAACGTTCTCCATCCCTGCACACATATTGAACAACTCACACAATTTGGCAAGTAATACCATGCCCCCACACTTAAGCATTTCACTTGTGATCACATCTACGCCCCCCGCTTTGCCATTCTTTAACATTTTCATAGCTTTAAATACCTCAGCCTCGTTAATTCTTTCACTCATAATAAAATTTTCCTATTTTCGCCATACAATTGCTCAAAATACTTTCTCCATCGCTCTCTTATACCGTTTTCATCTCACCACGTTCATTCTTAATGCCATAGGTCTTTCCTTGCTCTTGTTTTGTTCTCTTTACCCCCTTCCAGAACAGCTTATTTCCTTCAAAATCATTCTGCATTCTTTCTCTTTCTTTTAATCTCATTTTCTCTTTACCCTCCATTATTACTTTCTTTGCATTAATCTTTTTCTCTTTGTATATATCCCACCACTTCTTATGTTTTGTTTCACTTTTCACAGCAATTATTCGTTTGTAAGCATCTTTCTTTCTCTCACAGCTTCTTTCAGATGTTCATTCCACCATGCATCTGTTTTTAAGTTTCCCACCACCACAGATTCACACACAACTTTTGCGCACTCAACTACAGCCTTTTTGATTCTGTTCCAAGCTTTTTCAATAGAATTATCATTTATTTCCACATTCCATTCATGCTATTGTAAAGTTAATTTTTCACCCATCAATCTTTCATATTGCTTTCTCACACTTTTAACCTGCAACTGTTACACTTTCACTCTTGCGCTACTTCCTCACCAAATTCCTACCTAATTAAACTTCTGAAATCACTAAAAAAATGATCCATACCATAATCAGTTCCACGTACAGCCCTAGTATTCTTTACTAAACTTCTCAGTCTCTCATCATACCCCACAAAATCAATCATCATTCTCGAATCGCCGCTTTACCACGCAAACAAGTGAATATCTTTGTGCTTAACCATATGTACGACAAAACTAAGCCTTTTTTAAACAAAGACTCACTAATTTTTTACCATTCTCGTTCACCCTGTTATCACCATATCTTCCTAACACTCTTTCTGAATTCTTTCTTTAGGTACCCACCCATCCATTCATATCTCCTAAAAAATTAATTATTTCACCTGGTTCAAATGCATTCAAGCCTTTATTGAGCTCATTCCAAAACTCTACTCTCACATTCTCATCCTTACCTTCCACCAGAGCATAACCAACAACCAACATTATTCTACAAATACGTATTTTCATATGTACCCATAAAAGTCTAGATGATACCAACTCATATCTTCTTATAAACAGCTTAGCTGTTGGGCTAAGGATTAAGCCTACTCCCTGACTTCCCCTTACCCATTCATCCACAGCTGATTACAGTGCCAGGCTACCATTACTCATCATCAAAACATCTTTACCTTTCCACTTGGTTTCACATACAGACAAAATATCAATTTTTCTTCCAATCATTTCCTCTAACAGTTTATTTTCTTTGATACACACTTCTCTCAAATTCCACATTCCAATAGTCCATAGGCTCGACAGTTTGTCAACCGATAGGCCCTTCTTTCCCAGTTTCTTGTAGTAATTTCAAAGAGTAGACCAGGTTACTAGCCTGGATCATACCCGCACCCATGATAGTATTCGCTGTTTACGGTAAGGATGCTGTACCCATCGGTTTTGACACATTTTAGCCAGTATACCATAAGTACAACCAATGGTCAGTCTTACCATGAGCGCGCTTGCACTATTCCTGCAAACCAGTATCCCTACTACATAGATTACCTTGCCAGCCAGTATAACGTTGCCTATGTCACTACCACTAGGACCTAAGGCAATGCACCGACACACCAGGACACTTAAGCATCTTAATAAAATATATTTTTAAATAATATATAAACATTTATGAGTAACAAATTAGCTTTAAGCCATGAAAACATAAACAACTAAGCCATAAATAAACACTCAGCTTATTTACTATTATAGCCACTTTTTAAAGGTGTCATACCAAAACACAATTGTAAAGGAATAAAAAGTTTTTGTCCCTGTTAATCATAGAATTATAGACAGTTATGTTCTCACATGCATTTTGTAAATATTTTTGTCTGGTTAAAACTTTGATTTAAACTGTGATACAAAGGTTGAGTAAATAATGAGAACTGGTTTTTGATATTCATCTGAAGTCCCTGGTTTATAGTTTTAAGCATAATCTTGAGTTTATTTTTATAGTTGGATAATGCATAAGAAATGTGATCAACAGAAAAATTTTAATTTTAATCTTTAAAGCATTATTTTCTGTGGTCGTTGAAACCCTTGCTTTGCATAGCTTTACTTCAATATTATGATTTATATATATATATATATGTGAGGTTGTTTTTTAAAAAATCTGTCTATAAAAGACAGAAATATAAAACACCTGAAAAAGTTAATAATATAAAATAGAGGTTATTCTTTAAAATATAATAAAAATAAAATCATTATAGCAATTTTTGCTAAGCAGAAGATCTTTTAGTATTTCTGCTTTTTTTTTTTTACCAAGTCTTAAAACCGGGCAAAAATATTTGAATTTTAGCTATGCTAATGATGGGAAGAGAAAGATGGGGTTCAGAAAAATTATACCATATTTATGTGAAAGGAGAGTGGTAAAACATGAAGGAAAAACCACCCTCAGTATACTCAGCAAGGAAATGAACCCCAACCTCCTCAGCAGCAAATCAGACTAGATGTACCTGACATTTAGACTGCATGCCCACTGATAGGAATAATTTTCTTTTTGACCCAAGATCCAAATAAACGAATATAAAAAAATTGTAGTATATTAAATAAAATAAAATTACAAACATGAAAGATAAGCAATCAAAATGCCTATCCATACTAGGAAATAGTGCATGTCACCATCCAATCAGCTTGGATTTCCTTCGGAAAAACTTCAACTATATCAGTGGTTCAGTCAAGTCTGGTCCTTTGTGTCGAAGTATTTGGAGGTTTCCCAGAGTCTATTAGGTTTTGTTTCGTGTGCCACTGTGTGTTAGTTGAAAGACATAATAATAATAATAATAATAATAATAATAATAATAATAAAAATAATAAACTTTAGACTAGCATAGTTATTATATTAACGACTTGTATCATAACCATATTGTTTCACGCAGAGACTCACTACAGATCACATTATCTTATTTTTAGAACTGACTGGTGACTTTGGTGTTACCAACCCAACATACATTAACTTCCCTGGTACAGTACTTATAACAGGTTTGTACTAAAATTAAATTGCACATGTGAAGAAAGTTGGCCAGTGAATAAGGCTTAGTTTTAATATAAGTATTTTATTGTGTGTGTAACATTTCAGTGTTCAGTTACTTATGCATCAGCATACATTTCGTTTGTTTTGTAAAAGTGACTGATTTTTTTTTTTATGTTCATACCTTATTGGCGTAACAAGAGGGATGCATATTTATCCCCATGGAAATAAATTGTCCCTCTCCTACTTCTGAAAATAATAAGTTCGCTCTTTCTCCTGGAATACATTTTCCCCTCTCTTTAGATTTATTTCACGCCCCTCTGATAATCTCGAATGTTAAGCTGAAAAATGGCTTTGTATCAAATTATAAATATCTTGTAGTAATATCCAATTATTTTTAAATTGACAGGGAAGGAAGACATCAAATAGTGATGAGGCATTTGATTTTCTTTTCTTTATTCAAGGCAAAGGCCACTCTAAATAGATTCTAGAGGCTACCAATTTTCAAAGATTTGCTGGGGGAGGACCATCCCAAATAGCTTCTATAGAAATCCGGTATAAAGAACCTACAGTTTAATGTGGAATCCGAACCACGGTGGAGACCTGGCATTCCTCACATTCATAAGATGTCTTGTCAGAGGTGAAGGAAGGGTTTGGCAATCAGATAAATCTTTGCCGGGACCGAGGATTCAACCCCGGACGCCAGCATAGAAGTCTGACACCTTACCCCTAGATCGCCAGGTCACCTTGCCCTCCTAAGGTCTAAGGAATCACACTCTCGGTATAGACTGGACTGAAAGGGTGGCTCTTCCTAAATGGCTTTCCCCTTTACTTTCAAGAAATGCAAATAATATTCAGTAAAATTTTACCCTCATCATCAATAAAACGTTATCGTTATGAGTATATAAACATATGTGTAACTCAAACTGACAGTGAAATGCACTGATAAAAATATCTGTAACAAACTTCTTTATGTAAGGTAGCGTTATTTATATTTTATATACCATTTACTGTTCATTAAGGAGTCAAAAGAACTAAAAATAATGTAAAAGTCCACAGGAACGGATTAAGGGGGCGAGGGCTCATGACCCAGGATACTATCCATAGTAGATTTTTACTACAATTATTTAATTTAAAATGTATAAATTTATAGTTATTATAAAATAGTTAATTTGAAGTGCAACAAAGAGATAAGTAGGCTATAATCTCTCTGTCTTTTTGGTGAATTTAGCCTCACGCCACTCTACTACTTGAGTTAAGAAGCGTGGTTGTGCCCTGCGCAGTGTTATGTCATGCATGCACAGTGCACCCTGAGACAGAGATGATGTATTATCATGAGATATTTGTGGTTCAGTGAAATTATGAAGCAGTGAGCAATGAGCATTAAATGTTTGTTAATCTGCAGTGTTTAATACAAGATAATACCAGCTAAAATTATCATACCAAAGGCATGATAATACCAGCTAAAATTATCATCCCAAAGGCCTTAATTTGGGAAGTGATGATAATAATGTAATGTTGAAAAATATTTATGAGATGGGCTAGTGTAAAATAATAAAAATAATCAATAAAAACCTGTTGATTTATTATTATTAACTTGATATAAGTAGCTATACAATATTTTTACAGATTTTCCAACCTGTTTTATCTTATTGCAAAATCTTAATAGTATAGGATTTGTTTTAATTTTCAAAATACAAAAATTAAATATTAGATTTTTACAATAGAGTTCAGAGCTGTTTATTTTATATAAAGAAAACATATGTTTAAGTTCAATTAATGAATAAAATAAATTTTAATACTCATTTATGCTTGTTTTAAGATGTGTCATAATAATATTAAGGACATGTTCTCGCCATCTGTAATTCGTTTTTGTCTTAGTTCTGACATTATTTTACCAATCATCCATCTGAGAAAATGTCTTTCCCAACAGGTTATTTGAGTGGAGCCAAAAATGTAAATTGGTGAAAGAAAAGTTAGAAAGTGATTCCAAACTACCTAACTTAACATGTTATGTCGGTCTCTCACCAACAAATCTAGATACTCAAAATTCAAAATTACACTCCAGCTAAGGTTCTTGAGTTCAGATAAAAATTGACGATGAATCAAAACATTATGTGAACAGTGCAAGTTTACATATACATACAGTAGGTTCAAATACAGAAACGACAAAAGAAGATATAAATGAAGTAAATGAATCCTTAGATACTGTAATGCTATCGCAAGATAAGCATGATGATAATGATCAATAGAGTGTAAGAATTTCACAGGATGTGTCTTATGGCCTCCCTCTACAGGGACATTAGTCAGTGAATGTACGGATATATATTTATATATATCAAAAAAGTTTGGGCGCCCCATATTTTTAAAATGAACCATGGACCCCCAAATTCCTTGATCCAGCCCTGCGAAAAGAGAAATCTTTGTAAGGACATGTGAGGTGACATAGAAAATTATATATCAAAGCCATTCGAGAACATTTCCATAGACAAAGTGAACCCACTCCCAGTATCCAACAATGGAAAAAGGTATGTGCTCACTTTTATAGATCTCTTTTCAAGGAGGTTTGAAGCTTTCGCTATACCAGTATGCAAAAACTATCACCAGAGTATTTGTAATGGAAATTTTCTTATGTCACATAGCACCAAAACATTTACTCAGCAATCAGGGTAGGAGTTTCATTTTTAATTTAACGAAAGAGACCTGCAGTCTTCTACAGATAAGTAAATTAAAGATAGCCCTATATCACTATATGAGTAACAGATTGGTAAAGCAACTTCATTAGACAATAGTGAACATGATCTCCCAGTTTGTTGAGAAATCACACAGGACATGGGATTTATAGGTACATTTGCAGTAATCACCTACCTAAACCATAAAAACCTCGTAACCACACACACATACTAAGACTTAATTTATGGTAAGGTGATGACAGTACCAACCCAATATGACCTTGAACCTAATCTTGAAGAAGAGAACTGACCATTGCGATAATTAGTTGAAATACTAAGGAAGGCATACAAAGCAGTAAGAGAAGCAAGCAATGCAAGAGACAAAAAAAGCACCTTTATGACCTGAAAACTACAAACATAATGCATGATGTTGGAGGCTCTTTATATCTGCACAACACAGCCTTAAAGCAGGGAGTTTCAAGGGTCTGGTAAAACGATAGAACGGTCCAGATGAAATTCTAGAGAAACTAGGTGATGTGGATAATCAAATAAAAATAGAAGTTGTTACTCCAGCAAATATATTGGAATTATGATGAGAAGTCCATAACGCCAACGAAGAAGCTAATGTCACTTCTAGTTCCCCCCACTAATAAAGAACTATAATTAATTACTGATATTCATGTCCAATAAAGACAAAACTTACCACCTATATAACCTTAAGTTGAAAATGAATTGTGAGGTCGAAGCCGATAACATCGAGCAGGATGATCCAGGACAAGTGGAGGACTTGGCATACATTTGAAGAAGAGAGTATGATAGAGACAGACCTCTCTAGCATCTTCAACAACAGAGCTGACACTGCTGCTTACATTGCCAAGGATATCAACAAGCCAAAGAAGCCCAACAACCTTAGACAGCAACAACATAATCTTAATTGTTAGTTTCAGATAACTTCACAGTAACAGGAGTGTTCCTTTTAGTAGTGGAGGGTTACCTGTACAGGGGAGGAAGGCTGGTGAACCTAATAGCACTGAGCAACATTAATACCGCGCCTGGTCAACCCAAGAGGAAGGACCAAAATGTGTCAAATGAATCAAGGAAGCAGCAGTGAGAATTATACCTTGGGAATAATGTCTAAGATGAGTTTTGGGACGAGCATAAGAGATCCAGGGTGAGGAAGAGTTCCAGGATGGTGATAGAGGCAGTTGAAAAACTATTAGAATTTTCGAGTATGAGATCATCTGTGCCAAGATGTAATATTATGCACACACATTCTGCAACAAAATGTTAAGAAACTATACATTTTTTTTAGCTCACTCTCAACTATAGATATGGACATTTAAATTTAAATGCATGCTTTATAGAATTTTTTATGTGAAATAATCATCAAAGAAAAGTAATTATTTCTTACATGATAATTATGGTAAGATTTCTAAAATGTTAAAAGTTTATTTCAACTTGAAATGATAGTTTTTATTGAAGAACAATTCAAATTTGATAAATATTGTTGGGAGCCAACGGGCTAACAACATATTTAACAGGATATACTCAAAATTGAAAATGCATATATAGACACACATGTACTGATGTGAAACAGTACAACCTTAGATACAACTACTTTTCTTGGAAATATCTTTACACATTTCGTGCCGAGGCCTGTTTTGCACCGTCACCAGGCTTTTTAACTCTACTTGCCAGCCTTGCTATATGACATAATTAGTGAAATGTGTATTCACTCCAAAGTCTCCCTTTAGAAGAGAATTGGTGTATAATATGGTTCTTGGACTGTAAACAACACTCTTGGTGGCACTTTGGAACAAGTAAGACGACAGACTCTTCCACAATATCAAAATCTAAGATAAATTCAACTTTCGGTGATCCTTATGTATATCTTTTTTATGTTCAACTCAATTCATTTTCTGTGGCTCTTCCAACCAGACATTTTGGACTCTAAATTTATTCTAAAAACTTTAAAACTAGAGCTTTGTCTTAATTTGAGCCTGGTATTATGAGGTAAACTAACTTTATTATTTATAACCTTTGTCATCTTTCTATTCTATTAAAAAACTTAATTTCGTTGATTGATAATTTTAGAACTTATAATTGAGAATTAAGGTAACATATTTATTTTGCCTTTAGATTATTGGATAAAATTTTGATTGGGGAACTTTCGTCTTGACTGAAGTAAAGAGAATTTAGCCCTATAATGGTAATATAGCCTAGTGAGAGAGTTCTTGCCCTTTGTTGGTGGTGTATTCATGTTGAGGAATATTACTAAATTGTATCTGTTAATGTTTTGTTTATCTTTTATTTGTGTATTTGTACTTCTTATATGTCAACGTTGTGCTAGTATTATTAGTCTTCCATAAATATTTACCCAAATTGTGACTTTGTTTATGTTAATTTAACAGACATAATTATTTTCAGGCTTGCTTCACACATTCTTTTATTTTCAACATATATATGTTTTGTTAAACTCATCCTCTGAAGTAGTTTTTCCTGTAACTGTTTCTAGTCGCCACACTCTGATTTATATCTGTATTTTTTTTAAATAAAATAAAATAATTAATGTCATTATTGTTGATGTTTTCGCTTGTTCAAAGTTAGCATTCCTTCCCCCCTTATTTTGTTTTATATTATAAACACAAAGTTTTTTTTTCTTTTAGCATCACATCTTACTACCCCTTCGGATGCTCTCAAAGTTCTTGAACACGTAATCTGCATAGTTGCAAGCCAAAATTGTCGGAAGATCTAGGACAGTTGCCTATCTTTTGACCTTCCTTGACTTGAAACATTGGCTTTTTTACCGTGATCGGCCAGTTCATGACCAGGGGTTCATTAAGGGACTAAGAAAGTGAGTAGCAGTTCAGTTATGTCCTATACTTTAGCGATGGATGTAGTCAAAAATAGTACTTTTGCATGGCTTAGGCATATTTAGTACTAAGGATAGATTTTTTTTTTATTAAATTAAACTGTTATAGAACAGTACATCTCTTGGATGGTTATTAATTGTGTGTGTGCTCCCATTCTATATTATCTGACTGGTCATAAAATATACATGCAATGTCAAAGCTAGTTTGAGATCATGAAGTTTAACTGTGTGAATTAATATTCATATCGAGTAATTTTTTCTTCTTCTTGGATTATAGATGACTAATTTGGAGACTATCAAGATTCTGCTAAGAGGGGGGAAAAAATTGTAGGGATTATTAATGACTGCCCAAAATCATTGTTCAGGTGTTTATAATCATCCATTAAGACATTTATTTTTTCTTGTTTTTTAACATCATTTAAATATGGATAATAACCTAAAGATTCGCTAAATAAGAGATTGTAATTATTTAAAAAATAGTCAAATTCTTAATTTAGTTAATTCTATATTGCATGTTTCTTGATTTTGTGATGGTGAACGGATGTTTTTGGGAATGGTAAATTATATTATTTGCAGTTTCATGAAAAATATTTTAACATGGCCTCATTTGGAACTTTGCTTCAACTAATTTTCAATGTTTTATATTATAAGAATTTTATGGAGAGAGATTTATATTATATTTATAGCAACTCACATTCATAAGTCACATTGCATGGGTGCACTCTGTATTTTGAGAAACCTGCTCTCGAAATATTTGAAACATTTTATATTGTGCCCTATAGCACCTAAAAGAGGGTGGGAAATCTTGTTTTGGTATAAAACTAAATTTAAGCCCTCAAAGCTTGTTTTGGAATAGGACAAATAATGCCGCCATTTATTCTTTGATGGATGAAAGGAATCAACATCCAAGAGTTCTCAAGGGTATGTGTGTGCGCGCATGTACTATTAAGGTGAGGGCACACAATGTATATATCATTTTGTTTAAATAATTTTAGCGCTTCTTGTGTGATGTATGGCATGGCAATGCTTTATCCCAAACCATGATAATCTTTCTCTAACGTTTTTACTTTTGTATAATCATTAAAGATAGAAATCAATTTGTAAAATTCAGTGTCAAACAAACTGCTTGGTCGGGCGTAGTACATGGTATTGATGAACCAGTTTTAAGCTTTTTCCACTGGTGAGTTGACTTGTATACAATATATAGCAGCTGAAGTTCCCCCATTCAATGCACTACCAGAGTACAAAAATTGTTGTTGTTGACATAATGTAAATGTACTTAGGACAAATTTGAATTCACTTTTTTTCACCAACCTAGATTGTTTTCAGGTGACTAATGATTCTAGATATTTTCTGAAAATACATCTTTGGCTCCATTATTTAAATTGTAGCCACATTTTATAAGCATTTCTTAATTCCTAAAATCATCACTTTTTTAAATAGTACATGATGGTTCTTCAATGGGTTTTTGACCCAATCTTTTTGAAATATATAGTTTTTTTTAAGTGTCAAACATTCAGTCACTAAATAGTGTAGGTTTCCTCTTCAAATAACGGCTGGTTTACCTGGCCTTTGAAGTGAAATTTCTAAGTTTGTAATTAATTGTTCTTCTTAGGATTTTGAAGATTGGTTCTACAGTTATAATTGGCATTTTTTCTGCTTTGCAGTGCCACAAGATAATATTTCAACAAATCTTCAGATTAATCCAGATATCATCAGGCACCAAGTTGGTGTTTATGAGTTCTCAGTATGACTGGAACAGAAAATTTCAAACAAATTCACATGATGATGGTGTAGTATAATAAAGATATTATATTCATTTTGATTATTAGTTTTAGAATTATTATATTTAATTTTAAAAACTGGTATTACCTAGTCGAAAGTTACCCTAAGCTATTATGAGCACACTGTAGAAAGGACGATTTTTAATATATAAACACATTTTTCGTGGTATCATCATTCATACTGACAGATTTCAAACAAATTAGATGGCATATGAATGTATGAAAGTAATTTTAGTAATATTTGTAACTTTCAGCTATTATCATTTTATTATTTAAGGTTTTTATGCTCTAGGTATTACTAACCATAAGGGCCATAAACAATGGAATACGATTCTTCTTAGCGCAACCTTAATGTAATTTTATTTTTATTTTGTAAGATTTATTTTATTTTTTATTTACAAATGAAATATTAGCATTAATATCTATAGAAATCAGGGTTAATATTAATTTGACAACATACCTTAAAATAAATAACATAGTTTCAGATGAGAAAATTTCAGTAATCTTCCTGTTTATGGATTTTAGTATGCACTTTTAAATGTGGATGAAATTTCATAATAATAAAAATACACAGGTCACCTAACAACAAAATTCATGCCCCCAAACAGTGAAAGGTTTTTTGTTTTACATTTAGCATAAAATAACCCATAATGATGCTGATATAGCCCCATTTTAATGACACACCTGACTCTATTAGCAATGAAAAAAGGTTAATAGATTATTTTTACTAAACTAGCATCCCAGATTGATATACTATAATTTTTAAGATGTGTTCTTAATGAAAGTTTAAATTTGTTGAATTTCTGACTTTTCCAGCAAAAAAAAAAGTATTGTTTTCCACTCCTATCCATTCTATCATGTTAATTCTTTAAATAAATATATTTTACAAAATGCATATATAGTCAAACTTGGTTATAACGAACGGCCTCCCCTATTCCATCAACTCGGATGTAGTGTCATTTTCTCAGCAGTCCAGTCAAACTGTCATCTATTAACGTTATAAAGACCTATGTTTTGTAGCGTGTCAATCATGTAAAGTTGACACCTACACAATTAGGCTACGTAAAAATATGAAATTATAATAATTATATTGGCAGAATCCAAAGAAGAGGATTAGATTTGAAATATTTAGTAATAATATCCTTCAGAACCTACTATTAACGATTGGACGGACCCGGATATGATCCATATGCTCTCAATAGATAATACCACAAGTCATTTTAATAATACAAATCTGCTTAAAAATACTAAACTTACAATAGTGGAATCCAAAGAAGATAATTAAAACTAGTACATTCAGGAATAGTATGCTTCAAAACTTACTCACCGTGGCTGTATGGGATCGGATAACGCCAACATGCCATGCCTTCTAGCAAAATATTCAACACGAATGGGGACAGAGTGCTTCCTAACATATCCACCTACTACTCCTTCTGTCGTAGAAAAGAACTAAATCTAAGTTAGGTTCGCTCCCACGTCCCTCGAGCACCACTGTAGGGGCGGCGTGTCTTCGAACCTCTCCTTTTCCGCACCCCGCAAGCTCCTATCATCAGCTGTGTTATCACGTATTTTTTCTATTTCTTTTTGTTCCGTTCTAGTCAAAAAAGGGTATAAAATAGATACCCTAAGATTTACGAAATATTATTCTATCACATTACGTCTTTAAAGGAGGAACTTCTCTCCTCGAAGGGGCCGGTGGCCATGGAGTATAGGGCGTGGTTCTCACCGCCGCGTTACCGCGGAAAACCTCTCTTCACGAAGGAACCAGTGGCCCTGGAGTATTGGGCGTGTTGCTCAACACCGCGCCTCCAAGGAAAAACTCTCTTCACGAAGGGACCGGTGGCCATGCAGTATTGGACGTGGTACTAACTGCAGCGCCTCTGAGGAAAACCTCTCTTCACGAAAGGACCGGTGGCCATGCAGTATTGGGCATGGGACTCATCGCAGCACCTCCAAGGAAAGTCTCTCTTCACGAAGGAACCGATGGCCATGATGTGTTGGACATGGTTCTCACCGACGCGCCACCAAGGAATATCCTCTCCGATTTCTTAAGTATAGAGGCGACGTCCATCTAACTTATTATTTAGTTAAAAATTAGAAAGTGTTTATTTAATAAGTCCATGTGACTTATTGTTTATTTCAGACTTAGTATAGTCGAGGCGACTATTACGATTATTTTGACTTCTTGTTTCAGTCAGAATGGCTAGATTTTGGTTTTGTAGTATTACAACACTGTTGATGTGTTCACAGCAACTCTAGTGTTGCTCAAGTCCTTCAAACTTGTTATATTGGTCCAAGCGGCCGTGTTTTTCCTATATCCATATGATATAGCTTCGATATAGGAGCCTTGAGCTCCAGATAGTAATGAGGACTTAGTCCAAATGGCAGCTATTCTCAACGAGCACGGTATTTCTCTTTTGAGTCCTTAAAATTACACAGTTGTGTTTATGGCTAAAACCAAGATGTCTATCCTTTCTTTAGGACCAAGTTGGGTTAGTGTGTTCAATGTATTGAATTATTCTTGTTGCTGTTGTTGTTGTGTGTTTAAAGTGTGGACTCCGCTTGTTTCAATATGGGGTCCGCGCGGATAATACCTTTTTTCTCTTTGCCTGTTTTTGGCACCTATTGGCTGAGTATTAGTCTTGTAGAATTATATTAGTATTGTACCCCAGGGAGTGGGTCAGTAAATACATGTACTATTGAATGCTCTGGTAGTACCAATAGGGAAAGGACCGGCCATAGTACTATTGTGTGTAGACACCTGTATGTTAGCCATCTACCAATGTAATCAAATAACCTTTCTATTGCAATTCATTATACTATGTCTCTTAACGAATTTTCTTTTGTCCCAATCCAGCAAGCTAGTTTAAATTATAAATGTGTTAACAATAATATATGTATATAATTTACAGTTAGCGTTTGTTTATAATTATCACACTGTTTTTCTTTTAGAATCATCTGACCGTAGTCTGGCGTCAGTCCAGCTGTTTTGTAATCGAACATTGCTCTTCAAGCCTACTGCATTTGATCTTGCCCGTGTTGCGACAAGACAGTATTAATTTGGAACTTATAGCTTATGTACTTGTATATCTATTGTAATCAATCATATCTTTTATTTTTCTGTTATAATAAATCTATTTTTGTTATTTATTTTTGTTATTCTAATCATTTTTTTTTATCTGGTTTAAATAATTCCCTTGTATACCCGGTAGAAAAGTATGGTTCAGTTTTAGTGTCGAAAACTTCTTAGATATTTTACTTTAAATTGTATTTAAATGTACATATATTTAAAAAAAAACTGAAAAAATGGCCTATTCCTACAGAGGTATATTTTATAGCAAGCTGGGAGTGTACTGGTCACACAGTGCGCTGGTCTAATAATATACTGAATGGCCAAACAAAGTCAGGGAGAGGGTTGTGGGAATTGTGGGCACTTAAAGGTCAAAATGAAAAGAGGACTAACTTTCTTTCATTATCTCTTATAGAACTAAAATTTGTATGTGCATCAAAGATCAAAACCAAGGTGTTTTTTTCATATTTTATAAGTTAATGTTAGTTTTGTAGTCATTGTGTAGTCATTATACGTAGGCCTACATTTTTTTATAATTACGGCAAGTTGTAGTATCACAAGAAAAGGTCTGTCTATTCTAGAGAAAGTATGTGTCATTAGATCATGTGAAAGTGAACGGAAAAAGGCTGATGTATGCCCTGAGTTTGGATTAGTGAATTATACTGTAGCCACAATTTAAAAAAATAAGGATATAATTTTAAATTTATCTAAGAAGATAGAGATGAAATAAAAAAAATAGGTAATGTGAACACAGATGTGGATGCAGCACATTTGAAGTGGTCCAAACAGTGTTGAAGTTTAGATATTCCTGTGAATGGACCAATTTTCAAATAAAAGGCTACAGAATTTGGAAAACTATTTAGTATTTAATTTACGTGCTCCAACAGATGGCTGGATCATTTTAAAGCTCAACATTCAATTCAATTTGATAAAATTTGTGGCAATTGGGTATATAGCATTGGGCCGGACCTTAAAACAACCATATAAAGATGAAGACATCTTTTATGGAGACCAAATGGGATTTTTGTATAAATTACTGCCAGATAAGACTCTAAAATTTAAAAAGAAAAATGTCTTGGTGGGAAGTTTTGTTTGTGTGAATATGATGGGAACCGAAAAAAGATAACTTTTAGTTATCGGGGGAAAAACCGCAGCCTAGATGTTTTAAAAACATTAAAAACTTCCTGTAAGCTACACTGCCAACAGAAAAGTATGGGATGACATCTAGTGTTTTTGAAGATGAACTAAGAAAGTGGGACAAAGAGCTGTCATTGAAAAATCACTGCACAGCTCATCCAAGGTTAAATTTTCCCAATATTAATCTAGTTTTTTTTTCCGGCAAACAGTACAAGTGTCCTGCAACCTATAAACCAAGGCATCATTAGAAGCCTTAAGTGTCACTATAGCAAGCTACTTAAAAAAAATTATTTTTTGTATGGACACGGCAAAACCTGTAACAATTTCTGTGTTAGATGCGCTAAAATTCCTGGATGACGGTTGGAATAATTTAACACAACAGACAATAGCAAAGCACAACTGACACACACTAATTTACCCGATGATGATGATGATGATGATGATGATGATGATGATGAAGAAGAAGATGACTTGCCAGTCTTGGAGTGGATTAAGCATAACCTATTCATTGTGAAAGAATTTGGAAATGAGATCGATTCCTATGTTTCGGTGGATGACCACGTAGAAACATTTCAAGTGTTGAGTGATTCAGAAATTATCGTGGAAGTAAAAAATGCAGCGGCAGATCATAGTGCTGAAGAAGAGACTGAACAAGTGTAAGATAATATTGTTTGTCCAACATTACAGGAAGCAATTAGAGCAGCTGAAACTCTTTCAAGATTTTACCGCTTCAGAGAGACGTTTGCTGATGTGATGAATTAAGTACAGCAGCTATACAACATGACAGAATAAATTGATTTTACAGAAAGGAGAGCTCAAAAAAAATTACAGATTACTAGGAGTAACAGGCCTAGATGTAAGTTATGTAAATAAAGTACATATTGTTTTATATATCCTTCATTTATAAATTAAATGAAATTTGTGAAATGTCCTTCCTTACAAGCTATTAAAAGTGTTTTGTTGGTACATCTTTTATAATGTCAACATTTGTTTGGCTCCTTCGATGGCGTTATAACCAAGTTTGACTGTATATTTATACACACACAAGTTTATATTACAAGTTTTTAAAATAAATATTTAATGAAAATAAGAGAATATTTTATATGTAACAGTTTAGCAGATTAATCAGTTGTTTTATTGTTATAAATCAATTAAATAACAGTATATTGGATGATGATAATTTCAGTGTAAATTAGAGTTAGTCATTTAACAATTCTGTGAATGATAATATGAGTACAAAGTGTTAAAACCAATATTAAAATACAAAATCATTTATATTAAAATTTTGGGCAGAGGAGTGATTGATCAAGTAAAAAGTAATACAAAGATTATTATTATTATTATTAGCACTGTGTCTTACTACCTGTTCAGGTTATACGCACTAATGCTAATGCTAGGGTGATTGTGAGATGAAATGGAGGACCTACAGTTTAACGTGGAATCTGAACCACGGTGGAGGCCTGGCATTCCAACACATTCACTAGTTGTGATTATTACACATCTTGTCAGAGATGAAGGAAGGGTTTGTAAATCAGATAAATCTGTGTCGGGACCGAGAATAGAACCCCGGATCGCCAGCATAGAAGTCTGACACTCCACCCCTAGATCGCAAGGTCACTTATTAGGAATTCGTTAAAGCTTTAACACAACTGTTGACTTAAAAATATAACACACAAAACACAATGGCTAGTCAAACATATTTTCACCCAGGAATCAAAGACATAAGGGGTTGACACTTCACTAGCAACTATGGAACCATAAACAAGTTTGCTATGCATATTTATTCAAATCTCAACAAAAATTTAAAAAATCATGAGCATAATAGCAAAACTAAGTAAAGTAACAATAATATTTTCAGTGCTTACTGCCCACCTTAGTCAACCTATTATATTTTGGCCATGTTAGTGATGATCCCCTCCTCCTAAAAAAAATTGTTTGTGCGAGTTTTAAAGAATGATGACTTTAGTTTTTAGTTTGCTTTTTTTTTACTATGTAGAAACCCAGTTTTTCGTTAGAATAGCAATTTGTAAGGTATTATTTGATTATCACACACATGTGCATAGTGCATACATCCTCACTCAATAACATAAATAGTTAACATGATAATAGTTTCATGTTAGAAAGTAATGAATACTATTAGATGGAACTTGTTCTTTCAAGAAATTGGTCAAAAGTATAAAATTTGTTGGAAAAGCAATATAACATTTATTCATTTAGCTCTAGACATATTTTTTGTGCCGATGTTGGTAGTCATATTTGTCGCCATGACATATTTGTTCCTTTCTGCTATGCTTCTTTTTTTTAAGATCCATATTAATTTTTAGTTATTAAAGTGTTTTAATCCAGTTCAGGGTTAGTGTTAGCTGAGGAAAGAGACTAAGTATTTCATAAACCTGCGTTAGCACATATTAAAAACTAGCCATGTTAAGTCACGATATATGATATAATTTTGTAAGTGCATCCATCTAAAACATACAATATTTTCACAATTATGATTCCAGTAACTTGTAGTAAATTGATTTGAGTAAGTAACTCATGTTACTTTAATGGACCCCGAAGTGTACACTGTGTCATAGCATTGTAACTTTAATTAATATTCACAGTGAGATTGTGTTTCAGATAAATACAATGAAAGATAAGAGTCAAGAACTATGCAATATAAACATTCCTTTGTAATTACAAATGTACATATGTAAATCTTTCAGAGCAGACAAATAAAAAGGTATTTAGATTGAATTCAAAAAATAAATATTTACCTGGTGGCAACTCTTCTAGCATATTGTCATCAACATTTAAAACACGAAGCTTACGAAGCAAGCCTATGCTTTTCGGAAGTGCTTCCAAATCATTTTGGCTGAGAATCATTTCTTCAAGTTTTGAGAGCTTTCCAATTGTATTTGGTAGCAAATTTAACTGGTTGTCATCCAATTTCAAAGTTATTAACTCTTCTAAGTGGCCAATTGTTGAAGGAATTGTCTGAAGTTAAACATATTTATCATGTATGAGCTGGTTCATACTGGATTTATTATCCTTGAAAAACTCACACAAAAATACTATATGAACAATAAAATACTGACATTGAGAGATTTCTTTTTGAATAAAATGTTATTTAGTACAAGCCTTAGAAACAAATAAATCTGTGTACTAGGAATATTATCTATCTACAGTATATCCTGTAAAAAAAAATCTCATATAAAAAAATAGATGTAGCTTTGACTATAAAAAAAATTGTTTTTTTTTTGTTTTGTTTGAGAAGATCAAATAACTAAATTTAGCATTGTTGTTGTCCTACTATTTAGTTTTTATCTTATTTGTAACCTTAAAAATGACTCATTGTTAATGTTTACTATGAAAGAACATCATCGAAAGATATCTATAGATCAATTAAGAAAGGAACTAGACCTTGTTTTATTAATCCATACATCAAGCCATTTACTATGCAGAAGTCACTTTGAATAGCTAATAATATCAAATTTCAGGTGTGAATGAAAAATAGTGTGACCTCTTTTAAGTGTTGACTACAACACATTAATTATATAAAAAGGTTTTTTTCTATTGTGATACCTTTGCCAAGCTTTTAATGGTAGAAAGTTAAGAGATTGATGTGAAATGCAAATTCTTAAACTGATCCATTGTGTGTTTAAAATAATTAAACAAATCTTATATTACTAAATTAGTCATTTAAAACCAAATCCTTAACTGTAGCAATTACAACTTTACCAAAGAAACATTCCACTTCAGTGACCGCGTGCTATAACGCACTACTCTAATGTTGGACTAGACTACCAAAGACAGGGATATTGGGGTTAAATCCTAGTCGGGTGCGCTGAGGGTGGTTTTTCCTAAATGGTTTTCCACTCTCCTTCCAAACAAATTTGGGTGCACTTAATCTCAATTTAAAACCATCTTAATTCTTAAACCATTAGTGTAATTAATACATAGGTGTATAACCCAAAAGGGTAGTAAGATGTAGTGCTAATAAAAGAAAGAAAAAAGAAACAAACATGTGAAAGATTATTAAATTGATACAGTTACAAAATGCTATGTTTCAGCTTCCTCAAAGATTACTGGCTATAAATAGAATCTTAAGTATTAATTAGAACATTTCAGATTTAATAAATTTAGTTTTGCTATTTAATTTCATCAGTGGCGCAGGAACGATTTTATTTGAGGGGGTAAAATTAATCATGTACTTTTATAGGGGATAACATTTTTGAGATTTAAAAAAAGACCATGGAAATACAGCGGTCCCTCGCACTATGTGAATGAGTGGTTGTGATAAATAATCAAGTAACACAAAAATGCGTAAAGGGAATAAATTTTAACATGGGTGATATAGGGATTACTACAAATGAAAAAAGTAAATATAAACCTAAAACTTGTAAATGAATGCAATTTTTATTAATTTATCTAACTAGTACAATATTATAGGTAGCCTAACCTATTGTAAATCTTCAATCCCCTGAAATTTGTATACAAATGAAATTTTTAATAAATTTATCTAATTATTACAATGATACAGGTACACTTACTGTTAATCTTCAATCGCAATTAACTGGATCTGGCAAATCTTGATTATAATTCTCTTGCTCTCTTGACGGCCCTTGGATGGTAGGCTCTTGCTCTCTTGACGGCCCTGAGACAGTAAGCTCTTATTCTCCTGAAAGCTCTGGGGCAATAAACTCTTGCTCTCTTGAAGGCCCTGGGGCAATAAACTCTTGCTCTCTTGACAGCTCTTGGATGGCAGGCGCTTGCTCTCTCGAAGACCCTGAGATGGTAAGCACTTGTTCTCTTGTTGGCCCTTGGACGGTAGGTTCTTGTTCTCTTGATGGCCCTTGGAGGTAGGCTCTTACTCTCTTTAAGGCTCTGGGATGGTAAGCACTTAATCTCTTGACGGTACTTTGATGGTAGGCTCTTTCTCTCTGGAATAACCTGGGATGGTAAGCTCCTGCTCTCTTGAAGGCTCTTGCCCCACAGCTCTTGTTGTTGTGAAGGTCTGGGTCATTAGACTGAAGATTCTCAACTTTTTTGATGAAATGATCAAGACTCAGCTGACGGGCAGCATTCTTCCTCTCTATATAGAGTTATTTGTTGCAAGCCAAAGAACTCAATCTCTCTGGCAACTTTGGCGCTTCTGCCCATGTTAGGGTCATTCTCTTCAATGATTCTAATTGCACTGTCAATGTGCTTAAAAAAATCAGCAATGTGTTTTGTTGTAGATGTTTGATAAGCCCAACAACATAAGGCTCTTCCTCTTCATCCTTTATACCGTTCACCATTTCTAGAAGATCTTCATTGGTGAGTTCTGTTGAGTGGGATTGGAGCAATTCATCCACATTTGCCTAGTCTATGTTCTCAAATCCAACATCTTGCTATGGCAACGATGTCATATCTTGAATTGGAAAGATCATGTTCAGGATAAAAATCATGAGAATCAGAAACTTCAAGCCAAATATTTATCCAAACTCCCTTCATACAAGACTAATCAACTTCTGCCCATGCATCTCCAATGTTGTCAATACCACCCTCGTAACACCAAACTGTACAGTAAAAATCTTTGTCCTTACTGGAATGTGCATTCACAAGTTGACGCCACCACTGCACAGGGTGACTGCGAAATTACAGCCAACCATGCATTATTTTTCAATCCCGTTATAGCAAAAATACGTAAAGTGAGCTCGCATATAATTAGGGATACCTGTATTTAATGATACCATCGTGCATTTTTCTAATTTATTTTAGTCGTGCCAAACATTAGAGCTAATAGACACAAAGCTAATTAAGAAAAATTATATATGATGTGGCTTAGCAACAAATTTTGAAACAATGAAAATTAAAGTAGGTTTCCATACACCTTTGCCCTATATTCGTTACTAGCTATAAAACCACTAACTAGTGTTGCATATTTGAAATTTGTTGAGACTCTCAGGGTATGCATTCAGCAAACACAGGTGATTTAGTCTTATGTTGCCTCATCGTGGAGCGATAATAGCTTTTTATTTGTACATGCATTGAAAAACTTCTTTCTGCAGCAGCTGATATTACTATCAGAGTTTTCAAAATCTCTTCAATGTGTGCTCCAAGAACATTTTATTTTTACTATGTTACCTTAGTGTGAACTTTGTATCTTGCCTCAACAAGATCTTTTCATTATCTACAAGTTTTACTATATTATTTGGGGAGAGTGGGGGGG
>CABFOV010002595.1:68936-81959 GCA_902141375.1 Timema poppense
GGGGGGGGGAGGGGAGGGGGTGTATAATTATACTTTTTACCCCTGCTCAATTTTTCGAGGGTGTAAAATTTACTCCCCGTACCTGCGCCACTTATTTTCATGCTTGTCCGTTTTGAAAAATGTACATTGGTTTATTCCAAATGTATAAGGTTGAGTTTAACAATTTTGTTTTCAGGCTTGTCTTTCAAGGTGGCTACAGGATTTCACTTTTCAAATTCCATGAATTTTCCAGATTTTCCAGGCAAAAATTAATTTTTTTTAATCGATTGTATTTTACCTGTTTGTATAATTGTAAAATATTAACTTACATATAGCTGGATCATCAATAATCAACATGGTTGAACTAATATATTTAATCCGTGACCTGTACTGAGTAGTGCATTGACTCATTGTGACTCATTAACGTGTCTCATCTCTGATTTCCTGGTGATGGGAAGGTATAGGGGCTCATATCGCGACCGAATGTAGTGAAGAGTTTTATCCTTAATGGTTTCCCACTCTCATTTCATAAAAATGTGTGTTCATTTCTTTCAAATTATCTTCCTCCCTCCCCATTAAACGCTCAAAAACTAAATAGCTGGTAGTGTTTGACTTGACTAACAATGTTGTCGTTTATTTTATACTAACTCTTCAATTGAATATGAAGGATGTAGTGTATTTGTTACACAATATTCACAGTTGTGAGTTTTACAAACAAATCTTATTGTTAGTTTTACACCTTCAAATTATGATTATAAACATTTGTTACAATATAGCGAATAAACTATTTACCTATAACAAACTATTATCAATGATAAAAAATGTGTAAAAGTGAATTTAAACATAGTCACATAGTATTAGAAACAATCAAGAATGATCAAAGGATTTGATATATGGTTTTAAAAATAGAAATATTTGATAATCCTAGCGAGGACTAAATCTGAACAGATTAAATCAACAGTATTTTTGGGTCTTTTCGATTTTAGTTCATTATTTCCACAAGCAAATGTAATTAAATACTTGTGGGGATATTATCTAGTGAATGTAAGTGTTACATCCCAGCTTCCAACTCAACCTCAACAAAGTTTGCATACATGTGTAATATACAACCTTGGTTAAGGTGAAGGAAATAATCAAAGCAACACAATGTGTCCAAAATTGATTATTAGTTTGCATGACCTCAATTGCTGATTACACTATCAAAAAGGAATAGATAAATACATTTTATATCACAATTTCTCTTGATTTGATTGAACATAATGCCTAATTTTCTCTGTTTCATGGTCATATTCCCTCATTTTTTCTATTTTTATATTGCCTGAATATTCTAGGTTTTTTCTGTCTTCCCTGTCTGTGTCCACTTTGTCGTTTTTGAAAAATATAATCTCCAATTTTATCTTTACATGATAGTCTAAGTTTCTTATAAGGCTAACAGCTTTAAAACAATTCCATAAAAAACTAAGTATTCTATCTATTACATAATTTAAGCTAGTATATTTACCAAATTGTACACTGTTATCAGTTAAATCCACCAAGAGCAGTAAAGTAATGAATACTAATATCAATGTACCAGTTTTTATTTGTAATTAGTAGGTTAGTTCTAGTATCGCAAATTCTATCAATGGAGGTATTTTGGGCAACTTGTAATTAAATACATTCAATACATCTTGGGATAATTGGTCCAATAATAATTTGATCAAACTGTTATTAGTTTGTTTTTTTTTTGCTTGAGTTCTGAGTAAACAATATTTAAAATATTCTGAGAATCATCTAGTTTGACATAAATCCCAGTGATGGTGGTAGTGAACATTATGTTAACCACCATCCCTAAACACTGCAACAAAACTCTCTTCAAACCTACATAACCATAGAATACAACCTCACTCTAAGACCCACCAATAAATACTACAGTAACATGATCATTATTATTTGCAGCCTTAACCCTCACCCCTTCACCTTCAGCCTAGGCACGATGTATCATCCTCACCAATAACCACATATTTCCTTCTCATAGAACATTGAACTCCCTTATAAGCTACACACCTGTGACAGACAGAGGCTTCTTAACTCTTTACTCTGAAAACCAGTCTGACCTGGTACATTGTATATCCAACCCCTTGTGGTGGATTTTCAAATAAATTACTCAAGAGTTTTGGAATTTATGGTTTTATTAAATAACAATATTTATTTGTAGCAAATAAAACATTATATTGGAATATATACTATTAGGATCCGAGAATTTAAAACCAGAGTTTACCAACTGTTGAGTATGGGTTCATGTGTGCCCTCATATCCAGACATGTCAACATAACTTGACCTATGCCCAAGTCTTAAGGAAGGTTGGACCAACATTATATGGTTATCTTTATACCTTTTACAGTGAAGATTCCAATGCACATTAAATATTTTTTTAGCACCATATCTTACTACTTATTCAGGTTATTTACTCACAGAATTGTTGTGTGAACAAATAAACTCATTACCAAAGTCAGTATAATATGAATGAGGAAAAATGCTGTGTTGTATTAATGTACAGATAGTTTACATGAGCTGATAATGAACTTGGGCTCAAATCAATATTTTGTTTATTATTCCTTAGTGTGATTGTGTATTATCACGTCTTCTGTTCCATTTCCATTCCTCTATGAACAGATGCATTGTATGGGCTCTCATTATACATTATTTTATTGAGAAATTGACTTCAATTCCATTTTTAATGACTATAAAAGTTGATGCTCATACTTTAAAATTAAAACTAATATTTCTAACAAGCAATATGAAATAGTAAGTGCTTTTTATAATATAAATGTAGTAAGTTTGGTAAAATATGTATTTCAATAAATAAGATTACCTTTGAATTCGAACAGGTTAACCAACATAATTCTATAACTAAATAGTAACTAAACTTGAGCTAGTTTTGTAGTTAAACATATTAATTAATACGAGTTTTAAATATCTTAAGTTTGAAATCATTTAATATAAGATAATTTTGATATTACATTCTTAAATTTAACATAAATTATTATTTTAGAAAGGAACCAGGTCAAAATAGTAAAAAGAATCATTCAATTAATTAGTAGTCTTCTTAGCTATTTTTATTTTCATTGCATTGTCATGGCAATACAAGTGAACAATTCCAATCAAGTATAATTCAAAATGGACAACAATATTGAATAAATTTACAGGTCGAAAGTGGTTTTAAAGCTCTATTACGGTATTAATGTGAAAATTGAAATTCATTTTTAGCAATTTGCTAAGTAACCAAATGATTTATAAGTGGAAATGCTAATATTAACTCAATTAAACAGACTATGCTTACTATTGCGTCTTAAAAATTGATTATTAAGTACATCAAGTAGAAGCTCGAAAATGACGAGCCTACAAAACTTTTGATCTTTATCTCAATCTCGAGCTTAAGCGACAAATTCAAGTTTGAGTTTGAAATACGAGTACTCGCAGAGACCTAATAATTAGGTATTAAAAGTATCTGGCACAGATGTGCCATATATCAGAGTGGTAAAACAAAAACTAGAGAAGTAATCTGGTGAGAAGAAATTTCTAGAAAATAAAAATATATATTTTTGCATCCAACATTGATATTTTATCAAGTTAGTAATATTATTTCATAGCTATTAATATTAGCTCTATAAATTAACAGCTATATATCACATGACTTGATATGTGATTGGATTACAATTGTTTTAGTAAATTTTATAACTGGAAAAAAATTTGTTTTTCTATCTGATAACTGTACCTGTACATGCTATCACAATCATGATGCACACATTTGATTAACTCTACAATACATGGTGGCAGTAGTGTTTTTTTACTAAAAACATAAAATCGTGTTTATTCTGGAAATGTAATACAAAATTGATTTTAAGAAACTTCACGTAATTTGATAATACATGAATCCTGAGTTATCCTTTTATGTAAGTAAAGGCTCTTAATATTTTTAAATCCCTAAGAAAGGGCATAATTCAAGCACTTTTCCTTGGTTTTTCTTTAAAGCTCAACATTCAATGAAAATACAAGGTTTCCTGCATACACGCAATTTAAAAAAATTGACTCTAAATTTTAAAAGTCTTGTTTTGCTACTGTGAATTTGATTGTTGCTCAAAACAGAAATAAAAGCTTTGAAACAGCTGTGTGTTTGAAGATGGGTTAGTAGGCATAGGACAATCTGAATAAATAACTGCCTATTAGAATTGAAATATAAAATCTTCAATCATATAAAAATTAATTTAGAAAACATTTTGACAGTAAGTAGAGGAGAGTATAAATTAGATAATTGTAGGTAAAATAGAGTAGAGTTCTATATGGTGTTTATAGCTTGTTACATTGAAAAAATTATTTCTTTGCATCTAGTAGTCAATTTTGATTAGCATAAAGAATGGATTAATGCGATATAATATGTACACTGTTAAAAAAGTATGAACACGGACAAGGATATATAAAAATAATTTTAGTATAAATGTTGTAAATAACAGATGAAAATTAAAATGAAACAACACAAGTCTTGTTAGAAAATGGAAGGTAAAATCGTATCAGGAAGTCAAATTTTGTTGTTAAAGAAAAATATAAAAGGATAATAATAATTTACAATATTATATATGCATTTAACAGTTAATGTAATTAACAATAATGTGAGTGAGGAAATTACCAATTAAAGACCTTGAGACAAGATTTAGATTAAAAAGTAAATACACTTAAAAATTAATTGGAAATTCAATCCTTGAACAAATTTCTCATCCAATTAATCTCTGGGATGTTGGAGAGTATTTATTTTGTTGGTATTTATTATTGATATTGTCTGTATTTTGATTAATGAAGAATGAGAAATTATTTTGATTGTGAATTATTTTTTACCCAGATGTGTTTGGAAAAGTTTTGATTTGCTGCAACATCCTTAGGACTGGTGTTGAAGAGAGATGTAGGCACTCAAATAACATTTTTCTATAATTTTCCCCTAATATATGTTCTATAATATAAATATTATATCAAATATTTGTGAAATGTTGTATATCAATTAATTTAATCACCTGTGAATTTAGGTAAATAGATATGAAAGGTACAGGGAAAAAACATGTTCAATCACATTTTTATAATTTTACAGGAGAGCAAATTAAAGGCTAGAAGATTGGATACAAGTAAAGATTTTCAAATTTTAACAATTTTCTTTTTACTAATCTTGAGAACTATATTGTTTACAACAACTCTTTGAGCATTATCTATAAAACATATATATATATATTTTGAATAATCTGTGTTAACTACACGTTTGACATGGAAAAAAACATGTTAAGTCCAAGACAACATTTCCCCTTAAAAAAAAGAATATGCCTAGTTATAATTATTGATAATCAATATTTATTTACATCTAACCATGTACATGTTAATTTGAAAATTGTTTCCAAATAAAAATAAACTAGTCAAAAATAATGATATTAAAGAAAAGAAAACTATCACAATATGTCATTAAAATTCAAACTATTGATTTTATTTTATTTTTCTGTGTCATGTTACTTGTGGAGTAACATTGAAAAGTAATCGTGTAATGTTACTAAATTAGTTTAGGTTTATAGGTTCTTTTAGCAGTCTGCTATACTTTATATTTTACATGACATCAATAAATCATTACATTTGAATACAAATTCATAGTTCAATGCTCACAAACACGATGATGATGATGATGACCAAAATATGTTTGACCATGTCATAGAATACACATATCGCAGCACTGCTCAAGGTATTAAAGTTAAGGTCCAATCACTGAACATTCCAAATCTTGTGCTTCTTGCCTACAGAATACCTTCAAACATTGAAGGTTATTGAACTTCTCAGTGGAAATTGGATGGGGACCTAAAGGAATAAGAAACCATGTGTGCGACATGATGGAAATATAAAACAGTGATAAGTTTGGCTATAAAGTTTATGTTTTGCTAATCAAACGATATAAAAATATTCTAAAAGCTTTAGCTTATATAAACAGGAATAATGTAAAATAATTATTTATACATTTTTAATTTCAAGTATACCTGAAAGATATAACTCCTAGGGGTGACCTGGTGGTCTTGGGGTAAGGTGTCAGACTTCTATGCTGGCGGCCGGGGTTCAATCCTCAGTCCCGGCAAAGATTTACCCAATTACCAAACCCTTCCTTCACCTCTGACAAGACATCTTGTGAATGTGAGGAATGCCAGGTCTCCACCGTGGTTCGGATTCCACGTTAAACTGTAGGTCCTTCATTTCATCTCACAATCACCCTACCATTGCACATTAGCGTAAGTGCGTATAACCCGAATGGGTAGTAAGACGCGGTGCTAATAATAATAATAATAATAATGATATAACTCCTGTGGTAAGGTGAATTAACCATCTTCCAGTTGTTGCCTTTGTACTATCTACTTCTTGTCTTTGAGTGGACTCAGTAACCAAGCACCGTTGTAGGTCATGATTTAAATACTATCCAAGTGCTTTGCCCAACTCCTGATAGATTCTTTATCAACTTCAACTACTTGAAACGGTGTAGGTTTTACTATTGCAGTCCTAAAATCCTCTACCCAGTTCTTAGGAAGTTCTGCCCGAGCCTTTTGATTCACAAGTCCAAAGTTTTTCTAACACTCGAGGTACGAATGACCACAAATGGGAAACGTTACTTTCACTGACTTGAACCTCCATTGTTCGGTCATTAATTATTATTATTATTATTATTAGCCCAATGTCTTTCTATCTGTTCAGGTTATACGCACTTACGCTAATGTGTAATGGTAGGGTGATTGTGAGATGAAATAGAGGATCTACAGTTTAACGTGGAATCCGAAACATGGTGGAGGCCTGGCATTCCCCACATTCACAAGTTGTGATTAATACACGTCTTGTCAGAGGTGAAGGAAGGGTTTGGAAATCAGATAAATCTGTGTCGCGACCGAGGATTGAACCCCGGACCCCAGCACACATACAGAAGTCCGACACCTTACCCCTAGCCCACCAGGTCACCCGTCACTAAATAATATAGGAAACGAAACGTAGTAACATTCTTATTTTTCCCGGCACAGGAATCGCAGAAAATATGAAGTTCCTCAACATCCGGACTCAAGATATTGCACACAAAGTAATAGATGAGTGAACAAACATCATCACTACCTTTTTTCTCCTTTGTTTCATCATATAAATAAAACACGTTTTCACCAGTTGATAAAATGTAAATATTAAACACATAAAGGGAAAGTTGCCTCTTATAGTATACATCATTTGTAGGGATATTTGGGCACTGTAGGTTTTTTCCAAAATCAATGCAAATGGTCTCTCTTGTATTAGTATTTTACTTTCACAATTAGCCTCTCGTTTCCTTTTATAAAACGTGTTGGCCTTCAAGAGATGTAATTTGTTTCTTGTTGACATACAGGATAACTCTTTTTGTATACAACATTTTTCAATAGGATCATTTTCACTAAAAAACTGTAATTCCAGATTTTTTTTTTTTTTCCAGAATAAGCATCACACGAGCTGCAAGTGTTGGTTCGTGGATACCCAAACGATATGTTGAAATACTGGTTAAACACTGACCTGTTATTTTCATAGCTTGCTTGCATTTCAGGATTAGCTTCCTTAAAGATGATATAACACTTTTTGATATTTATTTCCTCTGATAAATAAGTCTTGGAAGAATCATGCAGGCTATAATGACTGCTCCTGCCCTAAAAAAATGAACTGTGGGTTTTGATTGCACTCAATGTTGTCTCGGGTAGTTTGTGTTGATGAAAACCATGTTTTCCCATCATGTCTTTAGGAGCTTATCCAGTTTCGGTCATTTTGTTTAATATATACTGCAATTTACCCCTTCCTATTCCATGAATTGACAGGAACCGTTTTTTACATACTGGGATGTCTTTAACATTTTAACATTTAAATTTAGCTTCTTCTTCATAATTTCTTGGTCGCCTTCGCAGTACTTCGATATTTGAAATCAAACCACATACCATACATATAGATTTTGTCATCGTTATATTTCATCAAATTATATTTATGAATGATCTCTATTCTGTTTTCTAAAGGCGCTTTCTAAAAAAAAAATGTTTTTGTTGCTTCGACATTCCGGACCTAGCTCATGCGATTGTAGTTTCATTTTTATCTTAACCTCGTTCAATAAACTGAACATTTTCTTCTTTTTAGAAATTCCCAATCGCGGTGCACTACTTTCATCGTCAGAAGACGGCCAAGTTTCAGACATAATTGATACAGCACTTCCAAAAGGAAATTGACACAATAACTAATGTAAAATAACAATAAAAGCAAAATGTTTCACCCGAATTAATCTGAATCAAGCTAGCCCTAGGTTTAAGATAAACCACAACACACATACAGCTGCACTAAAATAGGACGCATCTGTATTTTAAGGGAAACAAAAGCACTGTTACTCAAGCCATACTGACTTGACCTTGAGCAGACAACAGGTGGGATCTCTGAAAATCAGGGTGTCAAACTCATCAAAACAATATTGGGTTCTGGAATGAACATGTTTTTCCTCAGTTTTGGATGGACATGACATGTTCTATCCCTGTATGCCAGTTTTTGTTTTCCTAATTTCTCAGGACTGGTCAAGTTCTTTGCCTGAATAAGTATATGGCATTAAGCTACTCATTAAAATCTATCAAAAGGAGCGGAAAAAGGAAAATCGACTTTTTTTGGATTTAACATGTTCTTTCACTGTACCCTTCATATACAATGATTTAACATTTGCTTATTAAATAAGTTTTGATTTGAATATTTTGCATTAAACCATACATATGTAATAATTTCAAGGTTTTTGTTCATCATAAAACCTTTAACATGCTTATTTTTAAATAATATATATGTTTCTTTGAATATGTTGTAAAATTGTTCATTTTTAAGTATGCTATATAGAGTAAACTCTTGATTATTCTGGGATGTATTAACCGGATTTCAGAATAACATGGGCAGTAGTTTTGAACTATTAAAGAAAATTTCAACCAAAGCCCTACATGCTAATATATAACAGTCCGGCAAACTGTACATGATTGCAAAACTGAACGTGTGGATAAAAGAGTTAACATGAAATGTTAAATATAATGTTGCATTTAATTGTACATAATAACAGAATATAAAGCTGGTAGATTTGCAAAAACATAAAGAACAGACATCCGATTATGACAAAAAATAAAGGCATCATTGCTATATAGGCCCACTTAAATAGATTTTTTATTTTGAAGCAAAGCAGGTTGGCGCATAGCTGTGTTAAGGTGGGTTCTTGTGTACTTTTTTCTTGAATTTTTAATATTGTATTTAATACTCTTTGGTGAGTTTGAGCCGCGGTGTCGTTTTCCTGTCAGTTTGTGTTTTTGTCTCTCATAAGAGGTGAGTGATCCACTTTTTTCATCACTTTTAATTTTTCTAAACTCTTAGTAACCATGTATAAATGTAAAATAGTTATTCTTACTAAGGAAAAAAAAAAAATGAAAGAGTCATCAGTGAAGTCGTTAATGAATAAGTTTAAGATTGGTAAGCAAAAAGTAAGTTACATTTAAAAAGAAAGAAAAAATTTGTGTTTGACAGATTTTCTGATTGTGCAAGGGGCAAGTATTGGCAGAAAACTACAAAGTTGTCAACGTTCAATGATTTGGACAAAGCGATGATTTTGGTGTAACCAGTATACGGTTGAGGATATTCTAGTTACTAGGGTTGTATGCGCGGTGAGAGCGAGCTATTTTTTTGAAGAATTAAAATTAACTGGAGACTTGGATGCATCATCTGAATAGTAAACAAGTTTTAAGCAAAGGCATTGGATTCATCAAATTTATTTTGAAAGTGAATAGCTTAGCTCAAATGCTTTAGCAGCTGAAAACTTTAAACTTTACTGCCAACATTTTGTCGATAAAGAGGGATTTGCACCAGAATAAATTTATATTCTGGATGAGACTGGTTTAGATTGGAAATGTTTGCCTCAACAAACTCTATCTTTCGAAAGTGAGAAAAGTGTGGTTGGGGAAAGTAGGGGCAGCATTGACGTCGACTGTGGGGGTACTTTGCATATTAAGCACCCCCAAAACATATTTTCAGGGGTGCTTAGCCCCCAATATTTCAGCCTTTTTAAAAACCTCAATATTACAGCGCTAGTTCTATCTCGGGTCTAGAGTTGCGCTGTAAACAGTGTTTTATAGCATAGCAAGCGGCAGGTGCTGTCATGATATGTAAGCAAGATTGATTAAGTTGGTAGCATTCACCACTCATGTACCGACAGCCTGACATTTGTCATCATGTTTCCATTATAGTTTGGCTAGAGGCAATACTCATATAGTATGTATTATTTTTATGTTGTGCATATCTATTTCTTTTATTAAATTTATTTTTATTTTATTTCACTAAACATACATTGAGACTAAAAGATTGCACCTTAATGTTGGCCATTTTTAAATACAACGCTTGAAAATTTGAAAATGTGTTACCACCCTACCCTTTTTTATAGAGAACCCCCAATATTTTTAATAAGTCAGCGCATATGAGGAGCAGCCTGAATTTAAAAAAGTCTTATCACTTTATGTCGTCAAAATGCCGCCGGTTCTCATTTATTCAAGCCGTGTTTTGTGGGAACTACCAGAAATCCTAAGGCTTTTGCAAAGGTTAATGATGTGTCTAATTTGCCAGTTTATTATTTTAAAATGTTTTTTCAACTATATATTTTTTTTTTTATCTGGGCCAGTTTTTCCATACCACCTCGAATAATCAAGTATCTAATGTAACTGTGAATAATAAATTACATAATCAGTGTCTAGGATTTACAAATGGTTAGAAAGTGGCCTACATAAAATTAGTTATATGCATACAGTAATAAAATCAACACAAACTATTATACCCATTATAGCAAACACTATTGTTTGACTCACTTGTAATACTAAGTAAATACATAATTTTGATTAAACTTACTTGTAGTTCATTGTAAGAAACAGTAAAGTCAACCATTTTTTTGCATTTTTCTATTTCAGGTGCAATCCAATCAATGCTGTTGTTAGTCGCATCAAAGTGAATTAGCTTCTTTAGATTTCCTATGAACTAAAAGAAAGGAATAATATAATTTTAAATTTAAATAATAATACTATTAATAATATTTAATATAGTAACTATTTCTTAAACGGCAATAAAAAATACCCTTCAATATGTAATAATAATAGGCAAGGGACCAAGAGCATATAAAGGGGTGGATTCCAACAGCCTTCTACCCTCCAGGTTTCTCTCTCCCCATCACCTTATCAAACCCTAATCTACAGTTTCCTACTTTTGTATTCAGATCGCCCATTACTATCTGACACTCTTTTCCCATATGCCTTTCTAGGTCTTCCTCAAACTTGTCTTTTTCTTCTACTGGGCACACACTTGTGTCACCTTCACCTCTTTTCCTCTGTCATTTATTGTTATCTTTATTATTCTATCATTCATCTCTACTACTTCCATCTGCAGCTCTTCTCTCACCATGAAACCTACTCCATCTCTCCTCCCTTCATCATTTACCATCCAATGCAGAATGAAGCCATTAAATTAATCCAAACCAAAATATTATGAACTAGTTATTAATAGTTATTTAATAAATGAATTGCTATTCTACTCCATGCACAATGCATAGAGTTAATTATTAGCAATATGTTAGTCTGAATGAGTAAACACAAACATAATTTACAGATGCCTTTACATGATCAACCTTAGTGTGAACATGTTATCAATAACCACTTGCGAGAAAAAAGGTATATACTTTCTAACACACAATTGCTATGGATATTTATTAGGGCTTTCTTACTCTTACATTACGGGTTTACTCCGCTTTAATTATGGTTTCACTGTCTTTTTTTAATCACTTCTTAATACTTGTTCAGGTTATATGCATATATGATAATTACTCTAATGGGATAAGGATGAGGAAGGAAGCATTTTCGAGGTAATCTACCAGCATTTGTGTGAAAGGAGAGTGGGAAACCATTTAGTAAAACACACCCTCAATAAACCCAACTGGGATTCAAACCCTGATCTCTCAGTATTAAGCAGGTCAGTTTTCAATGTCAATATTACATAGATTTTACTATATTCACAATATTAATGTTTATGTTTGCCCATTCATAGGTATATAAAAGTATTTAAATTTAAGAACAGCCTATTTGAAAAAGTTGGCTAGAGATGGATTCACAGCCTAGATTGCTGTTATACCCACTCAGCTGTCTAGAAATTTGTTAAAGCCCAAGGAGATTCCTCTATACAAACATCTCTCAAAACCACAAAATCATCAAGGCAAAAACAAACGCTAGTAGAGTGAGTGCACTGATGAAATTTTCAGCAGCATTAGGATTTAACTCTTAATTACTGTTAAGTATTTAAAGTGTTTTATGTTTCCAAATCTGTCAATGATTTTTTTTTAACACACAGCAATGCACAATGCTGTCCAAGAGGCTATTAAGAGAATTTTTTGTACCTTTTCAATCAAGTAGTCCACTTATTCAAAGAAACAAAATAGATTTTGTATGAGTAATTCATGCCACAAGTGTAGTTAGGGAAAACTAAACAATTACTTAGTAAACACGTAACTACCCAGACTTATTAGCACCCTCTTAAAAATAATATATTTGAAAAGAAAAGACTAAACATTCACTATCAAAATAGTCATCCAAAGTGAGAGAAATGGGAGAGTTTGGCCCATGCCTCTTCCTTCTCCCTTTTCTGATGCCCAAATGCCCAAACATCCCTCTTTTGAATCAGAAAGTCTTTTCAGAGTCACAGTACACCGGCTTAAAAATATATATATATATATATATATATTTACTCATTTTGCAAACCAATCTCTTTTATAGGTGGACACCATGGTGAAAATGAGAAGAGTGTACTAGGGGCATTCCATGTCAAATCAACCAATGTAGAGGCACTTTTCAACCTCACATTTTTTAATTTTTTTAAAATTTGGTATAATGAAAGAACCACTCGAGATATATGCCTATGTAAAATTTCATGTCCATATCGTTTTTATTTATGAAGTTATAGAGGTGC
>CABFOV010002596.1:0-21938 GCA_902141375.1 Timema poppense
TATATATATATATATATATTGAGAGAGAGAGAGAGAGAGAGAGAAAGAAAGAATATATATATATATTGGAATAGACCAAACGTTTATGCAATGGATTGTACAGAATTAGCGAAGCTATCTTAAAATATTAGTGAAGAATTACCCTAAGCATGGGGCGACTGCTGGATGGCTCAGTATTTAGAGTATTGGCACGGTAAATCAAAGGTCCTTGGTTCGATTCTCATGTACAGGTGTCTTTTTTTCAAATCTACGAATAGCGTGTTCACAGGATTTCATTTTGGGAAGAAATGGAAGGGGGGAAAGGGGAGCGATTCCTGAGCACATCCAGAGCTATTTCAAACGACTTTCTCATTTAACTGTGCAAGGAAAACCATTCGAGATGCTCAAGAATGCAATCAGGAATATGGAGACAAACCTTTAACTAGTCCGTAAGCTAATGTTGTCTGGCGGCTCTTAAACAATCCATTCCACACCGTTGTATTAATGACATCACAGTTTAAGAAAATAGCTGGCTGTAGACACCAAATATCATTGTGGTCCATTCGGTGACCTGTTTTATTCTGGCCCGCCAAACTAGCCGGGATTTAAAAAAAAGATAATATATAAAAGGCGTAACCTTAATCTGTATTGTTGAAAAACTTGCGGTACAAAATCAGGCTGTGCCAAAAATGGTAGGTGGATTCTAAAATGACCCTTATCTCCAGCACACTTGGCTGGTTTAACCATCAATTGTTTCAACATTACAAAAATTAAATTTGACACTATGGGGTTGCGTTGGATTGTAATCTTTACCTTTTTATATTGTCTACAACGAAATAAATAAGAAAAGTTACGAAAAAAAAGCAAAATATTAAAAATGAAAACCAAAACAATAACTAAACCTTTAAACAGGAAAAAAAAGTACAGAAAGAAAAAAAGGTTCTATTGATTTCTTTCTTCCTTGTTATTTTGTCTAACATTGTTGTGTATAAGATTTTAACTACTTCTTTACTAATAATATAATGGTACGATGATTTTATATAAATTATAATCAAGTCCTTTTCTAGATTCTTTTATTAATTGCATAAAGTTTTTATCTTAAAAAAGGTTGCTCTGATTTGGTTTTTATATTCTTAATTTTTGATTTTTCGTAACATCTCTTATTTGACCATTCTTAAACAATGGATGAAAGTCCAATAATAATTGTTAACAACTGTTAGGCAATTGTCAAAGTTTTCAATAAAATATATTATTGTGATTATTTTTGAAATAGTCATGTTGCTAAAAGTAGCCTAATATGGCCTGTGGTCAGCACTAATAAAGCCCACTGGGAAATGTTGAGGATGTAGATACTATTTCACAAGGATAAGTTCTGTAAAACCTGCCACCGTGCATTACACAATGTTTAGTCAAATCATCCATTTGTCTTATGCAGTCGTCAAGTCATGTCGATTGTTGTGGGTGAGTCATTACCGTCATAAACATGACATGTTAATATTCTTCCTTCATAATCGAGGGCAGAAAACTTTCCTCTCCAAACACTTCTCATTTTGAAATTTTGAATTTGTTTTATTGTTGATTCACTTAACAAATGAGGGGCAATTGCACTAGAATAAATATTGATCCTTGAAACCATTTCTAAATGAAATATAAAGTTTCCCATTCGTTAAAAAACGATATGTATAATGCAACATTTTAGAAAGTGTTTGTTTGGACACCATTCTGTACATTGTAGCAATTTATATTTGGAAAAACCAAAAGTGTTAAAAGTTTTTTATGCCTTTTTTTTTAATGTTAATTTTAAAATACTTCACTAAGCAAACTAGTTTTTATGGAGTTTTGTTGATAGCTTATTAAATGTTATTCTTCAACGATAAGGCTATAACTTTACTAATTTAACAGAATCAGCAAAATTAGAAGACAAAAGAAGCTTTATAAGTCTGTGATAGTGCAAATATGAACACGCTCAAGTTGATTTCACCATCTTAATGTAAAATTAACCGTGAAAAGGTCAATTATTATATTATATTTTCAACCGAAGTGTTCAAAGAGGAAGATGTTTGAATGGCCCAGGGAAGCTGCGAGATCAAGAAAGCAGCAACCAATTCAGCGCTAGATAAGCAGGATTAGTAATACAATTTGAAATTAGTAATGTTATTTTTAAAGCTGTTAATAATTATTATTAGCAAGCAAATAGCTTATGCAGTTTGTAAAAATAGAATTCGTATACGAATTTTAGTGGTTATTTACGTTATTTGGATGATGTCATGAAAATGTTTAGTCGCATTCAAAGAACACTCTCTTGTTGACCAGATTCAAAAGTTATTTAAAGCCTATTTTGGTTTAGACGTGAGGTAAGCCTTAATTTTAATGTTGATTTATAAACTCAAATTATTGTTTAAACACTATACTTATTATTAAAGTTAATGTCGAATTAAATAATGGTATTCATTTACTTTACTGTTTTAGTTAAATCTTAACTATTTTTCATTGTTATTAATGCAATATTTGACTCTGGTCAACATTAATATGACTTGTTAATATTGTTAATGTACAGCATGATGCATATTAGTTAGTTTTGTTAATTGAAAGTGGTTGCATTAGTCAGAAAAGCCATTATATTATTAATAAAGTGGTTGATATGCAAACAAAAGTAGATGTCACGCTGTTAAAATGCATTAAATTATTAGACAACAAAGTTATCGAACGTGCGATAAGGTAATGTTATTTAGTTTGGGATGCGTTTGAATTATTTCATTATTAAATGAAAGACGTTTATAATTTTAAAACAGTTTTATATTGATTTTCACTTCAATACTTGTCATACATTGATTACATACACACTAGATTTGATTCTTCAGCTGGCTTTGAACACAAATATTTAAATAAAAGAGTTTTTCACCTACAACGTGACATTTACGAAGTTTAAAATTGTCTTTGGCTTCAACCGCGAGAAGCGGAGAAAGGACAGTCTATTCAAGAATAATATAAATATTACCAACACACTTTCACACTTGAAGCAGTCGACACACAGCTTTAAATTAAGTTCATTTTTTAATGTCAATAAATTAATAAATTATTATAAATAACTAGAAAAACCATAAACTATAGCAATTATTTACGATTTTATTTAAGTTTTAAGTTTAAATAAAAGTTAACCAGATTAATTAGCTTTCGGCCTGTCAACACTAATCACATAAATAATCTATATAGGCCGTAATAATCTTGTAGATTTGCTAGCTTTTCCCAAAGGAGTAGATCTTGTTTGTCGATCGAGCCACTTATAGTTTAAAATTATTTTTAGATCACTAATTTATAAATTTACCAAAGAGTTTATATGGCATATTATTTGTACGGATATTTTATCGTTAGCGCTGGGACAACATTATTTACTATCTCACAAGATTGCTGTTAATGTTAGAAGACTCACGTGATCTCTTAGCTTCAATGTCACCCCCAACAACATCCTCCAGTCCATCGTCATCGTCGTCATCGTCATCATCGTCATCGTCATCGTCGTCATCATCGTCATCATCATCGTCATCGTCGTCATCATCACCGATGTCAACGTCAAACATCATCGTCGTCGTCGTCGTCATCGTCGTCATCATCATCATCACCAGTGGTTGTCGCCGAAGAAGTGTCTGTCGGGGCAGCCACGACGGCCGCCACAGCTAAGGGTTGTTCGGGTTTGTCTTTCAGTCCATCAGGGTCGGTAGAGTCAAAGTCTGTGATTGGTAAGTCGGAGGCTGCCTGCTCCTCAGCGGCGGGTTCCTCGTCGTATGCCTGGTCGGCGGCCGCGGGGTCCTCGTAATCTGCGGGGTTGATGTCGGCGGGCAAGGCACTACCTGGTCTGACGGCTCCGGGAGTATTGAGGACAGGCTGTTGCTGTGGAGCGGCCACTACGGGCTGTTGGACCACCGCTGGTGTGGGGTCGTCGTCGTCATCATCATCGTCATCTGAGGACAAACACAGAGGTTGAATGGGGGCTACTCCTGGGGGCGCGAGAGGGAGTTTACACTCTTGTACCAAACATATATGGTATTTATACATGTTAGAAATACCAACGGAGCTATTTCCATCTCAAACTACGTTTATACAGTGAGCTCAGAAACACTTACTCATCGGATACTAAATTTCGACCCATCCTGGTTTTTCTCAAAATGGTATTATATTGTATAAAGCCCAAAGTCTTAAATTTGGGAAGCATGATATGTTTCATATGCAGATTGCATTTGATTAATGGAAATCTCTGATCCAACCAAGGGCGAAGCTACCAGAAGGGATAAGGAAGAGGGACACGCCCACTATCGAGTTATCTTGGTCTCCCCTGAAGGAGTGAAATATGATAAGTATAGGAATATATTAAATATTGTTTTTAAATGTCTTAATTAGCGAAACCTAACTAGTTTAAGCCAATTCTAAATCAATAGCAGACACCCTCTATCCCACACCCATCATCTCCCTTCTCCCAGCCCTATTCCATTCGGTTTTTGCTCAGAGCGGGGGGTTTAGAATTAGTTTTGTCCACTCTGACATTAATATCTGGATACGTCCCTTGCCATCAATTGGGGATATTTTATGTTACATTCTATGAAGAACCTCGGGATTACGAATCGGGAAATGTGTTTAACGCCTTTGAACCTGGTGGATCAGAGCGTGTCTGTGGAAAGCGTACATTGTCCGAAAATGTATTCAAGGCTCGAGGGGTCGTTATACATCTTAGAAGCGTGATCGTTGGTAGCGTTTGAGTTTTGAGAGCGTGATCACTGAGAAGAGGAGTAAAGCGTTTATATACACGGTATAGGATACCATACACAATAGCAGTGTGGATCTGAATACTCCGTGCTTCTCAAACTAAAGGTCAACTAGCCCGTGTGTTATAAACATCATAATACGAATGAGTGAAACATAATGTTGCTTGGCTATCCAAGCATTGGCCAGATTTTTGGAAATGAATACCAATTCCAATACATATTAAACGCAGCTGATCGTTCTGGATGGTTTTATAAGGAACGCCAATGAAGTAGCAGATCTATTCACGATATTATTGAATTAATAGCGTTATGACTATATCACGACATTTGTTTTACCAAATTAAGAGCCACTCACTATCTCATACTATTATCATCCCTCTAAACGTTACTCTAAAGAAGGAACTATGAAAACTAATTAAGTATAGAGAAAAAGTGGCAGAAGGAAAATATCTTCTTTCAAAACATTTTTCTCGCGTCTCGTTGAATGTTTGAGATATACTATAATCTTACAGGTTTCAGATAGGCATAACTCTAGAGGAAATTTAACCCGAATTTTAGTAAAGGAGGAGTGGTACAATATTTTGGGAAAAGTACCCACAGCAGACCTGGCCATTATTCAAACCCAGATTCACCATCACCTGAGAGATAGACCAAATGGTCAAAGTGCGATAAATAGCTAGCTTATGAAGGGGTATAGTTTCTCACAACTCTCTTATAATATTTTTAAACCTAAAATGTGTGGCGCCATTAAGTAAATAATTCCTGCAACAATAAAACAACAAAAAATCTTCTCAATGCAAAATAAAAAAGATAAACAATTGTTAAGAAATGGGGTGTGAATAAACACATGGCTGCCATCCACTACTTCCCTGTGAACACAGCGTGATTTTCAGGAACAGCAAATATAATAAAGGTATCCGATAAAGACGAGTAAAAGTATATAAATAACTTTGAATGCAATATGAACGAGCCTGAGATAAAACGAAAAACAAAAGTTTCCAAATAACAAGTACGTAGTATCTAACATGATTGATATAATAAATGTAGGTGGACTAACTATTTGCGAGGTCTTCACCCATTCAAATACGGTACACTGTGCTTTCTTACCGTTATCAACATAGCCTATTTGCCAAGATTGCGTAGGCTCTATTATAAGAGGTTCAGTACCTCTACAGGTCAAATGCCTTGTTCAAATTGAGTACACTTGCTTCTTCCTTTTACCGTATCTTATCTCCTTGTTTCAGCCCATTCATTAGTTCCAATCGTCATCTTCCTGATACTCTTCTCCCTTACACTTTGCCATCTATGGTATCACTCAATAACACATTTCTTCTCAAAATGTGACCAATCCAAAATGTATTTCTTCGTATAATCACCTGCTGAGTGGATTTCTTCTCATTGACTCTTTTTAGAAAGTTTTATGAGTCACCCGATCTGTCCAATCCAACCTATATTTTCTCCACCAACATCATATATCAGAGTTTTACATGCTTACTTACTTACTCTATTGCATTAGGAACTCGAAAATTCATTGCCACACTTACAAAGGTACGCACTATATTCCTATCTTGAGCTAGTTCTATAAAGTCCCTCTCATTACGCCATATCCTTATTTTAAAATAGTTATATCCAATCCCCCTCATTACACCCTATCCCTATCTTGAGCTATCACTATCCGTTCCCCCTAATTACACCTTATCCATATCTTGAACTAGTTATATCCAGTCCACCTCATCACACCCTATCCCTATCTTGAGCTAGTTCAATCCAGTCCACCTCAATACACCCTATACTTATCTTGAGATAATTCTATCCAGTTCACCCCATTACACCCTAGCTCTATATTGAGCTAGTTCTATTCAGTCCACCTAATTAAACCCTATCTCTTTCAGGTACATTCTAATGTTATCCTCCCATCTACGTCTAGATCTTCCCAATGGTAACTTCCCATTGGGTTTTCCCGTCAATACCCTGAGAATGGCCCAAGATTCTTACATTCACGATGAATGTCCTTCTCATTGTTTAAAAAATAATATATTATCCTTTTTCCTCAAGGCCCATGTCTCAGATCCAATTTGTTTGTTAATGGCATTATTTTCTTGTTGGAAACAGCCTTAGCCACGGCCAATTTTTTTACTTTATATTCCATGTACACTGCACGTCTGTCGAAATTAAACTTCCTAAGTATTTGAAATGTCTCACGTTCTGCTGCTGTTTTATCAACACACTGTGCAATGGTTCTTATCTACGGCATATGCTAATTTCCATCGGCTTTTCGATCTTAATTTTCATTTCCTACTCCCTTCCAGGTTCAACTTGTTTGTGCATCATATTTGGAAGCTCTTCTTCTTCCTTCGCCAGTAATACCAATTAGCTAGCTACTAATTGCATGACAAAATAATAATTATGCTAGAAATAAAATGTGCGTCAAGCTTAATTTGTAGCTCAATCAAAGTACAGTTATTGTACCCTATATCAAGCATATAGCATATTTCACTCATAAAGGGAACAAAAACGTCAGAAAAACTCACCTATATAAAAAGTGCTCGTATAACTATGCATATGGCTCACTAACTTTCTTCACACTTTCCTATCTTTACATACTCCCTTCGCTTCAACAACATCCATACACCGAGTCATACATGATCTTTTATTATTAAAACTCTAAATGAATACTAGTATAAAACCCGTATGAAAATCAACGGCTTAATTTCTGGTCATGAAGTTTGTCCCATTGGTATTTGTTGCACAATTATTGTGAATGAGAATAATTTTTAGTGACCCTAAAAATCTGGGAGACGCATTTCAATTAAAGACTTTATAGTAGTCCAATTATTTATTCCAATGAAAGTGTGAAATTGTTTCTCAATTGAAGATTTAGTTATAAAAAAATAGTTTTCGTTTTTTAAGAGATCCCATAGCAATCTTTGGTCACCAAGTAGTCCTACACTCTTTTTGGTTATTGATACCCGCCTGAAAAATTTATGTTTCCTAGTTCTTCTGCTCTTTGAAATATTTTCAACTTTTTTTTATTAGGGCTACCTGCCTCCAAAATTTCAGCTTCCTAGGCCTTTTGGGCTTTCACATTTTTTCAAACTTGTCGTTAAAAAATGGGGCCTCACCATGTGAAATTTTGGCTACCACATATCCCCGCAACCTTTTGGGTTAAAGGCTACCTGCCTGAAATATTGCATTTTTCTAGGTTTTTTAGGCTTTGAAATTTTCGACATTGTCTTTTGAAAACCCCCAAGCTTGGGGACCCCCATGGGGATCTTTAGTTACCGTGTATTCCTGCATCCTCTTGGGTTTGCGGTTGATATTGAAGAAGATATCCTATGGCATGTTGATGACAATCCAGGCACAAGCACGCGAGCTGTTTCCCATCGTATGGAGAGTGTTGTACGAGCATATTTACATCCATTTCATCTTCAGGAGTTCAGTCATTGCACACTGGGGATTACTATCTGCGCGTAGAGTTCACAGGTTGATTTCTGCAGCAGAGCGCAGTATACCGTGATTTTCTAGCTCACGTGATCTTCATATATAACGCCTTATTCACACGTGAGGAGATGTTTAATGTGCACAACGCTCATGTTTTGGAGCACTATAATCCATATGCTACACAGACACATGCTCATTAACAACGGTTCACCGTCAATGTTTGTGTGGGTATCGTCAATTACTTTTTGATTAGGCCATAAATTCTGCCACTTTGTCTTTACGGGTGGCCATATAGGATATTCCTGAAACACGTGTTTCCATAGCTACTGAACGATGTTCCCGTAGCAACTCATCACCGAATGTGATCTAAACACGACAGGACGTCAGTACACTTTGGCATTGATGTGCGAGATTATTTGTACACCACTTTCGGGGGTCGATGGACAGTTTGGGGTGGACCCATCGCTCGGCCACCACGATCACCCGATTTGATATACGTCAATTTTTTCCACTGGAAATAATTAAAGAATCTCGTGTACGAGACTCCTATTGACTCCCACGAGGACCCCGTCTCAAGAGTCATTCATTGTTCGCTAAATTTCAGGCATCTTTGGAAATATACGGCAGGGGTGCAATATTGTTAGTGGTCACTACTTTGAACAACTGCTGTACATATAAATGTTGCTAATGTTCTAACTTTTCTTTATATACCAACAACGCCCTCTAGCACCTAAGGTGGACATCTGCAGACATACATTCATCAACAAAATAGGTTTGATTTAGTCCCCTATCCCTCACTACAGTTTATACAGAGACTTTGAATCACCTTGTTCATTCGGTCACATTTTTGGATTTCAGACAAACGGTAATATTAATATTAAAAATAATAAACATATTATTACTAACTGTTGTTCTATTATATGATCAAACTTATATCAATACACACATTATACAAAGGTATGTACTTACCTCCTAAGATATCGTCGAAAAATCTCTCAAAATAATCATCATCTTCGTCATCATCATCATCTGCTGTATCATCGTCATCATCATCGTCATCGTCATCATCATCGAGATCCAAGTCTACGCCATCATCGTCGTCATCGTCATCGTCGTCGTCGTCGTCAGAGCTACTCGCAGCGGGCGCGGCGGGAGCTTGAGCTGCAGCTTGTCTGCCTACCTCCGTGTCGTCCTTGACATCAGGTTGAGTGTCGACTGAATTTAGGATGGGGCTGGAGTAGACACCCAGAGCTATACAGCTCAGGGCGAGGAATAATGCCCACTTCATGGCTCTGAAACATAAACGAACGATGGGTTGTTATAACAGTTTGTAAGTACAGCTCCATTTTCATACGAAAAACCTTCTGGAAGGCCTCTTTTCCCGTCAGAATCTTAATCTACAGAAGGATTCTGGTGGTTCAGATGGTTCTTCATAAGAGTATCAGGCTAGAGTATTTGCTGCATTGACATCCTGGGGCTTTAAAAAGGGTATGTTTTTCTACCAGTGCCAAATGTCATCTGCTCTTCGCAAGGGTAGGTAATTGAAGCGATGTGCTAATTTGGTATAGTTTAGATGTGGCTTAGCTATTTTGTTAGTGAAACCTTAAAAAAAAAAATCACTCCCCAAGTACCCAAATGAACGCACATCTTATAGGAGTCCTAGGAAATTGAAAATATTACAGCCACGTAGAGGAATCCCAGCCCAGATAACCGGAAAAGTCTAAAATTTAAATATTCAAATTGAGGGGCTTGAAAATGGTTTAAATGCCCCATACTGATAAAGAAGAACACATCTAAATGTGTTAGAAAACTGAGAATTTTACAGGTAGTTAGTTAGAAGGACAAATTATCAGAAATATCTGAAAAATTGATAATTCAAGTGACGTTTCCAGAAAGAGAGAGAGGCCTCTCACAATTTCTAAAACTAATAGAGAAAACCATTTTTCATCGTAATGGAGATTTAGATTTTTTCGGGTAGACTAAGATAACATTTCTGTTGCCTAGTTTATATCAAATTTAACAGTATAAAATGAAAATTTGGATGTGTCCTAGAATGTTAAAATTTGACGAATAGCTTGTTTTTCATCCAAATTTAAAAAAACTATATATACTTTGTTTTAATAAGGTTCAATCAGATTTTATTTAAAACAACTAAATTGATGAAAAAAAATGTCAATTCTACATTGGAAATATATAGTTTGTATAAAATTAACCTATACAAATTCTGTGGAATACTTTTATTTTAGGGGAAAATAAACCTTAGTATTTACGAGTTCATGTTAGATTCGGAATTAAAAATGAATGAATTAAAACTAGTTTTAAAAACTGTTATGTAAAAACATAGTTATAGGTTTAGCTACTTAAATAATAAATTATTGAATAGAAGAATGGTTTGGAGAAACTTATTTATAATATACACCATATTTTAATTAATATATCATCGATGGTTTATTTCTCGTAAACTTATTTGCAAAGGGGTTAGAACAACCCACTTTAAGTTACTTAATCAGTGTCGGATTACCACAGTAACAAAAGTAACATATTATGCCTCAGCCCCCCGCGTTTTCGAGGGACCGCAATAGAAAATAAACAGTTAAATAAGTAAATTAAAAATTTGAAAAGAAATAATAATAAAAAATAGATGTTTGTAAGCTGCCTGGTGAAAATGTAAAATGTTTTTTTCACTATTTTATTCATTACACGTGTGTAGGCCTACTTTTTTCTTTGGTCAAAACTACGCCAAGTTAGAACTGCCTCTTAATAATGTACTGACGTTTAACTGGCTGAATAGCAAATGAAAATATTGAATCAACTTACTGTTCGTGTAAGTTACTTATATTTTAATACATATCTGTATTTTTATAATTTTGGGGCCCCTTTATAATATTATGCCACAGGCCCCGCACTGTACTTAATATATCATATTTAGGTCTACATGATGTATTCTTGGCGTCTACGAGAAAGAAACGTGTGCTTTTCTTTTACCCTGAAAGGTCAGTGCTACCTCGACAGATCACTATGGCCTTATCTTGTAAGACACTTATAAAGGTATTATAACCAATACTCACCTCTATACATGCCACACATCCCACCACATGTATTATATAATATAGCATAGTATTATATAATATAGTATAGTATTATATAATACAAGAGTTTCCAACTTTAAAGTGTCCAAGGGCTACAAGTGAATACACGAGTCTAATTGCGGGTTGCATCATAATCGGCTAAGGAGTGGAAGGAAGTAGGAGTCACGCGATCGATACAGGGGCATCTTAAGAAAATGTGAGGACCGGGGCAGATAAATCTGAGGCCCCCCTTTGCACGGCAGTTTTTCAGTTTTAGCACTTTGCCGTTGATACGTATTTGATACTTACTCAATAATTGCTCATGTTTTATGGAATGTTGATCAACCCATTAAATGACTGTACTTTATTAAATGCAAACAAATTAAGTTAGCAAAAGTAAATTCCTCTTTGCACCATTGCACTGTTAGTTTTCTGTGGACTGACAGCGGTAGCACAATGGTGTACTACAGTACTACAGCGCATTACTCGAATAACTTAAAGCTTAAATTACATAAAGTTGGGGTTTTCAGGATTCTGGAATGGAATCCTATCACTAACCGAATACTTATTGCTGTTAATTATCTGTATTCTATTTTATGCGAAATTTAGAATAATAGTTGTAATAGAATTCAATAATTTTGGGGGGAAATGTGGTCCCATGGAATGTGAGGCCCAGTGAAATTTCCCCGTTTACCACCCCACCCCCTTCCCCAGACGTGGCCTTGACGCGATACCCTAATTATTATAAAAATAAAGCGCAATTAAGTTTATTACTGAATTATCATCAATTTAGAGCTTTCGCAGATTTCTTCTACACAAGTCAAAATTTTCCGTTTCTTCGGCTAAAAATATCAATTTTACGAAAGTAGATTACATTTCCATGAAATTTTGTTGGACAAGAAATAAAAAAACGTTTCATGGGTCGCCAGTTGTTAACCCCTGATATAGTGCATAAAAAAACAGTGGTGTAATCGAATTCGAAAATATTAAATCAATATACGTTCATTATTAATTTTGTAACTAGGATAGAACATACAATATAATAATGTTGGAAACCAATTAATCTAAATACAAACAATGACTACGTCTACAATTAATATTTCACTTAAATCAGAATCCGTTATAACTTCAAAATAAGTTATGTCCACATTACCCGATTTGAATGAACGGCGGTTTTGTTTGCGCTACAATGAGGTGCCGGCAGTTACGTGGGTGCTACGCTGATTGGTTATGAGAGGTTGATGTTTTGAGGGGGAGGGGGGCTTAAGGGGGGCTCGTAGTTTGGGGATGCCCCGAGATCTACGCAGATCCGAAGATAAAATAAAATGGAGGGAGGTGGGTATAACCAATTAAACATTGTGAGCAAAGAAAATATCAGATTATCAGAAATTGTCTCTATATCAATCATCAAATATATTTATATAATAAGAGTGGAATATCTTTCATAGAATGGAAGTGGGATAACTTCATACTCTGAAAATATTATTATTTGGCCAGTAGGATTAACCCCTTACCTCTCTTTTATATAAATGATCAAGTTAACAAATATCAATAAAAAACCTTTATAAAAAGTTTTAGGTGTATATAATGGTTAAACAAAATGTGTCTCTGGTAGTTGGGGGAACTCAAACTCCCCATGAGCCCCCGCCCCCCTTCTTTGAAATCCTACGTACGCTACTGCCATGAAGCTCTGTTGGGAGGAGGGTCAGGGCGAGGGATATTAGGAGCAACTTATAGGCGGTGACATTGTCTCCAATAAATCAACACCGGTAAGCATAGTTATTAAGAAACACAAAAATCACTCTTAAAAATGTTATTATTAAAGCCCGTGTTTCATTTTGTCAATGAAATATTTTATTAGTAGACCCCGCCGGCATGAAGGGGGTTGGGGGGAGGACAACAATGGCTCAGAGAAGGGGAGAGTCCCCCCACCCCTACCACCACACCACGTTCCTTCTGGTAGCTAGATACAGTCAAATTTTCATAGGAAAGGACTTTTAAAAAGCACAAATATATTTCTTTTCGGTGATCAACAACAACATTTTAATATAATGTGACCCGCCTCGGTGGCGTAGTTGGCTAGCGCGCTTCTCGTGTTGAGCTCGACTGCTGAGGACGGGGAGATCGAGGTTCGAATCTCGGTCGGGTGAACTGGGGGGGATTTTTCCTAAATGGTTTTCCACTCTCCCTCCACGCAAATGCGGGTTCACTTCCTCTAATTCAACCTTCCGAATTCCTAATCCATTAGAGTAATTAGTACTTAAAGCGTATAACCCGAACGGGTAGTAAGACGCGGTGCTAAATAATAATAATAATAATAATATAATGTAATTGTTATTTTATAGATATAGATAATAGCTATTAAAAGTCACATGACTTGACGTACGAATATGTAAAAGTAGATCTAGATAATTTTCCAGTTGTCACTGTCATGGCTCTTCCTATAACAATTGAACTGTAGAGATGAACGCGGTATCTAGAACCTAATTATGTAAACATAAATACATCATGTGTTGAGGCAGTAAAATTTTGTTTCCAAATACTTCAGTCAACGTTACATTTACTATAATTATCTTATTGATGATACACTTGAATAAAATACAAACAAATAATGGCAGTTGGAGATTAACATTTTCCGATAAAACTTTAGGAAGGTTGAACCCCGGGGGGAAGGGGACGTATCCTAATATTAAATTATTAACATATCTGTTCTACAGCAGACCCGAAGTTAGTGACACATTCAACCACAAAGCGCTGTAGTCTATACATGAATTTGAGAAGAAACTTGAATCCCTGTTATCGCTTTAATGTAACTCTTTTGATAATTTTTCTGGTGAAGAATTAAACTAAATTGTAAACTTTAAGGTTTTGGATGTTTCGATTATATTTATTTGAACTAAATATTTGCATTTCATCATCATCATATTATTATTAGCACCGCGTCTTACTACCCGTTCGGGTTATACGCACTTACGCTAATGTGTAATGGTAGGGTGATTGTGAGATGAAATGGAGGGCCTACAGTTTAACGTGGGATCCGAACCACGGTGGAGGCCTGGCATTCCCCACATTCACAAGTTGTGATTAATACACGTCTTGTCAGAGGTGAAGGAAGGGTTTGGCAATCAGATATATCTGTGCTTGGACTGAGGATTGAACCCCATACCCCAGCACAGAAGTCCGACACCTTACCCGTAGAATTCATCTTAATAGAAAGACTAATTGAATATTTTCTTAAATGGAAATCTTTCTTGTCCGACACCTTAGCACAGTCGGTAGCGTATCTGACTACAGTAGCTTCATGGCTTCTTTGGTGCTGACTGACAGCTAAAAACTTTAAAAAGTTACCAGACCAAATTATGTATCCCTACGCAGAACCATATGATCTGCAAAAACATGTGTTTAACAGCTGTCAGTCAGCACCAAAGACGCCATGGGGCTACTGTATTTTCAGTAGAAAGGTAGAAGATGGAGGTATCAGTTGGATTCTTTCGTTCCATTAGCTACCAGTTTTGGTGACTGCCTGGTCTAACGCGCTACTCTCGCAGTAGACTGGACTGCTGAGGACGGGGAGATTGGGGTTCGAATCTTGGTCGGGTGTACTGAGGGTAATTTTTCCAAAATGTGTTTCCACTCTCCCTCCGCGAAAATGCGTGTACACTTCCTCTACATATAATGTTACTAATTCCTAAAGCCATTAGCGTAATTAGTACATAGGTGTACAACACGAACGGGTAGTATGACGCGGTTTTCAAAAAAAGGGAATATTTCAAAACTGTTGTTTATAAATACAAGGTTTTCCACGTAAGTTTTTTCTAACCCAAACCCTAGTAAACATCACAACTACATATAGAAGCACCTACAGTTTAACGTGGAATCCGAACCACGGTGGAGGCCTGGCGTTCCCCACATTCACAAGATTACTATTTGTAGCAAATTTGATTAAATATATCTAACGAAGCTTGTGATTATGCCTGTTGCCTAACTTGTTTTGTAAGAAACCAACCCACCAACCCACCTCGGTGGCGTGGTTGGCTAATGCGCTAGTTTCGTGTTAGCTATATTTCTGAGGACGGGGAGAACCAAGTTCGAATCTCGCTCGGGTGAACTGGAGTGGTTTTTATAAATGGTTTTCCCCTCTCCCTCCACGCAAATGCGGGTTTACTTCCTCTAAAGTCAATCTTCCCAATTCCTAACCCATTAGCATAATTAGTACTTAAGCGTATTACCCGAACGGGTATTAAGACGCGGTGCTAAATAAATCAACCCACCAACAAACACCTTTAAATTTCTAACCAATTGATCTCCACATGGTTTGTAAAAGTTCCCGGAAGTTGATGAACTGATCAGTTTGGTTCATGGTCAAAACATTAAGTTGACGATTGTTTTAGGAATTGGATCAATGTTTTCTTTTATCACCATCTCTTACTAACTGTTCAGGTTGTACACATATATGATCATTACTTTAATGGCGTGGGGATGAGGAAGGAAGATATTCAGAGGTAACTTACCCACATTTGCGTGGAAGGAGACGGGCAAACCATTCAGGAAAAAAACACCCTCATTGGACCCGACCAGGATTCAAACTCCTATCTCCTCATCATCAGCGGGCTAGTTTAACAAAGACTCCTTAGACCATTCGACCACCGAAAAGGGTATGATCAATATCATATTATGTATTGTTTCCTACTCAAATTTTGACGTGTCGTGTCCGGAATTTTGTTTATTTTGTATTTGAGAATAGGTTTATTTATTCATATTTCGATAGCTACGAGATAATAGGTTTAAATGTGATTAATTTTAGTCTATAATATTTTAGTATTCGTTTTAAAATGAACCGATATTTTCGTAGTTTTTATTTTTCCCCGTTATAGGACTCTGCTATAAGTATTTATGATTGACTAGAATTATGTTAATTTCAAATATGATTCAAAGAATACTAAAACCATCCTCTACACCTCACTCTATCCATGATCCTCTGCGGCCCTTGAACCATAAGATGAACCATCATGCAATGCAATCTTATTATTATTTTTATAAACGTCAAGATATTTGAAACTGTGGTATTTGTGAATTTGATATTATTTGGATAATTCTGGCATGTGAGGTTAAGTTTTCCAAATCTGTATTAGAAAGATCTTGAATTACGGACACACATTTTGTCAACAATGGAAATGATTGTGTCATAAGAATTAAATCCCGACATTGTCACCATTGTCGTAAATAAAAGGTTTCAAATTTTTTGGGGGAAAAAAAATCCTCGTTTTTATGATAGTAAGAGACTGAGCTAGATTTTTTATTTTATCACCGCGTCTTACTACATGTTCAAGATATACGCATATGTGCTAGTGACGCTAATGAGCTAGGAATGCGGAAGGTCAAATTTAGATGAAGTGTAACCACATCTATGCGGAGCGAGAGTGGGAAAATCCATTTAGGGGAAAACCACTTTCAGTACATCCGACCGGGATTCGAACCTTGATCTCCTTGTCATCAGAAGTCTAGTCTATTGTGAGAGTGACGCCTTAGACGATGCGTTCAACTAAGCAGGTTATTTTTACTTAAAATAATAACCTTACAATATTTTGTTCTCAAATTTGTCCCCCCTCGCTATTTTTAATCTTCAATGTGTTCCTTCTGATGAAAGGAGTTTAACACGTCTGGTCTACAAATTGTAAATGAAAATACGAGTATTATTGATTATACCTTATTTTATAATAACAATGATATACTTGTAATCATAAATATAAGATAAGGTTTCCAATATGATGGCAAATTTGCTGCGTTTGTTTTAAAATGAATATTTTTTTATATCGATTCACTTTTTAATTTATCATAAATTATCTATTTGTCATAAATTTTAGTTTTTATAATTTAGGTGTAGGTATTTGTGATTATTTGATTTTTTGGCCGGGAATGTATGTATTCTTTGTTTTTGAAAACAAAACAAAACTGAAATTAAAAAATAAACAAACTTAACCCGAAACGTGTGCATCGTTTTAGCAATTAATATTTTGACCGTGAACAGCTAAGCTTCAACAATACGAGATTTGTTTGAAAATCGGCGAGATAAAAATACCGCCCAATACAGTGGTGGCAACATAAATAAAAATAAAACGTATCGGTACGTGCAGTAATAAGCTATAACATAGTAGAGCATCGATAATTCGGACGCCAAAAATCCGGATCGAAAAGAAAAACGAATATATATAAAAATAACCTCAGTGGTATCAATACCAAGGACATGGGTGCCAAAAAAAAAAAAAAAACACACCTCAATTCTTGTTAAAAAAAACTAAATAAATAGATTGGTGACTTTTCCCATTGTTAGATTGTGTCTTATTTTATTCCTTCAGAATTGGTGATATTTAGCCACAAAAACAATTTGTAAGTTCTTTTTTAAAATAAAGTGAAAATGTTTTTGCCTTAACACCGAGTTTTCATAAATATCCCGTCAACGCTTATTTTTAAATTTTTGGTGTAGGCACTGTATTCTCCAAAATCCAGGGTGGTTCGATCCTCAATTAGTCCGAATTATCGACGCTCCACTGTATTTCGTGTTTTGTTACCGTATTTGCTATAATGCAAAAAATACCAACACTTTTTATTCGTCTCAGACTTAAATGTTTGTTTTAAGTGTAACGTATGTTGTTTTGTAGTTGTTGAAAAAACATCATCAGAAAAGAGTGAAGGTATTTATTTATCAAACCCCATTTTCATGCAAGAAAGTTACATTTTTAATAATTGTCATTTAAATTTGTTAAATCCTCCATTCTATTTACTATGTTTATGTATACAAAAAATAGGTGAATTGCACCAAACACTTGGATAATTTTAAAATGGACTTTCCTAACATACATGATAAGGAAATAGCAATTTAATAAATAATACATACATTTATGGTATTCCAACAAGTATTCCATGTACGAGAATCGAACTCAGCACTTTGAACACTCGAAGCTACTGAACTCCAAAAACTGCTTTAAACTTATTTCAGATATTTGTAACGGTGAAATTAATCTTGCTCGAGTGATCCGTAGCACTAAGTAAAACAAAAAAAACTTTTTTTTAAATATAAGGTTCTGTAACACTCAATATTATATTTTTAAAACAAATGCATCTCAAGTCGACCTTTACCTTTTGTTTTAAGAAGAGTGCGATGAACTCGAGTGTTTTGTTTGAGGAGCGGCGGCACAACCTCGTCTAACCTGGTCGCGTCTCGAACACACGTCTCGGAGGACAACAATCCCGGTCAACAAAGAACTTGACTACAACTTGAATACGAGCGCGCGAACCGACCAACTCCGCTTTTTATAAGCGCACGTGACGTCATCCATGACCTGCGCAGTGAGGTGCGCGTAGCGCCTTCCGAGGAGGGGCATTAAAGCGAGAAATTTACCTAAATGTCTGTATTTGCTCTTCTTTGTTTATATTTTATAAATTATTATAATGGTATGTTATACTTTATTTAGTAAATAAATTTGTTTATTTTGATGAATAGGCTTCTTAAAACAATTGTTTTTAAACATCTATGACTATCTATGTCTCACCACTTGAAGATTAAATTTTATTATAAATAAAAAAATAAAGCTCTAAAATATTGGAATAACTTTGTCTGAAGTACTATGTCCCAAAGAGCCCACCCGACCAGAGACAAAGAAGTAGGCCTATAACTAATATTTTATGATACGAATATTCTTGATATTTTGAAATTATTTATTTAAACATCCAATGAAACAATTTAGCCAGCCCAAATAAAACTAATCTGATGCATTTAAAGCTGTGTTTGGAAAAATCGACAACATTTATAAATAATTTCTAGTAAAGAGAATTCTAATTTAATCAATTACGATTATGAGTATTTAAATTTAAGGACAGACACACATAGATTTAATTTTTGAGTGTGGTAAATTGATTTATGTTAAATATGGTTAGGTCACCAGTTGAATATTAATTATCCCTATTAGGACTTACTTTAACCTGTGAGGCTATGGTATTTATAATGAGTGGATCCTTTGAGCATTGTATCTCGAAAAATGAGGGGTGCTGGTACTTCTCACGGGAATTTTGAACTTTTATAAGTTTCTCTCGACTGAATAACTGGAACTTTAATTTACTATTACGAATTAGTATGTCTGAAATAGTGGTTTTTTGAGTTGATTCATTGCTACAATTTTTATTAATAACGCTGTGTTTCTATTTAAATGTTGAAAAATTTAATTGGTCTAATACACCAATCACATTTGACCAATCACATCACAATACATTGTTCCGACACAGTGCTATTTATGTTTGAAATATTTAAATGAATTCCATATAACAAAGTATCAAATTGATGTATAGGTGTTCTATGATTTGTTGATATGTTTTTAACATTTTTAAAACATAATGATTTTTCGTTTCACCGCTGATACTAGTAAACTACCATTTACTCTGTGTACACCCTTGGTGACCAATTTTTATTCCAGTGGTCAAGGTGAAAGAAAACATTGATAATTTATCTGTGTATCATTCCTGGCAAACACATGTTATTCCAGTGGTCAAATTGAAGGTCAACATTGATACTTTCTCTGTGTATCAATACTGTCGAACACTTTTTATTCCAGTCGTCAAAGTAAAGGACAAGATTGATACTTTGGTGTATTATTCCTGGCTATCACTTCTTATTCCAGTAATCCATGTGAAGGTCAACATTGCTACTTTATCTGTTTATCAATCCTGGCTATCACTTGTTATTAAATTAGTCAAAGTGAAGGTCAACATTACTACTTTCTTTGTGTATCAATCCTGGCTATCACTTGTTATTTTATTGGTCATAGTGAAGGTATACATTGTTACTTTCTCTGTGTATCAATCCTATCACTTGTTATTTCATTAGTCAAAGTGCAGGTCAAGATTGATTCTTTCTCTGTGTATCAATCTTATCACTTGTTATTCCAGTAGTCAAAGTGAAAGTCAAGATTGCTATTTTCTCTGTGTCAATCCTCCCGATTACGTGTTATTATAGTGGTATAGGTGAAGGTCAACTTTTCTACTCTTTGTGTGTATCAATTTTGATTATCACGTGTTATTATAGTGCTATAGATTAAATAAAGTGTCATTTTTCTTGCAGCCGCAATACGTCTTATAGCCACTTGTCTATCCAATGGTCAGAACTGTATTTGTATTAACTAGCGTTGATGTTGACACATACTTCTGACGCCATCAAAATATTTTGTCTTACTACCAGTGTCCGAAATTTGATGCCCTTAAAAACCCCAAAAATGCCCTTAAAATTGTGAATTATATCTCTAAGGAATTAGAAAAAATTCCTTAAAAACAATAAAGATGCACTCAAAAATTCTGTTCTGTACCTTCAAAAATACAAATATTCTCCTAAAAAATCAAATAATATAGTTAAAATTCAATTGTTATTATTGTCCGTTTATGCAAATGGCTGGGGAATCCTACAAAGGAGGCTGTGTGACAAATATACCTATTAAAAATAATAAAATAGGCAGAAGATTGTGTGCATGAGAGAGAATTACATATTAGCTTTACCTTGTTCTGCAGTGCAATGCACAACGAAGGCCATCATAAGATTATCAGGTGTGAATGATCGGCGATTATCGGCCCTATTGTTTGTTCTAATTGCAGAAGCTGCACTCTACATCCACGGATATGTATGGATCATACGTGTAGTATGGGATGCCACCTGACAATAAAATTGGAGAAGCAGTGTTTGCAAATCTCCAGAATGCGTTAACGAAAAATTCGGGATTCAAAACAATGTGTACAATTTAAAACGTTATCACCGTTAAAAGTTACTCTTTAGAAAATATTCACTTTTAACGGTGGTTAAGTTGTCAATTTTACGAATTGATTTGAATCCCGAATTTTTCATTAACAAATTCTGAAGTTTTTCCTCAAGTTTTCTTGAGTTTATCCTGCAGTGTTGTGTTAAGAGCAGTAGCGTCAAACAATGACACGCCTTTCTTTTATAAATTTGTTATGGTTAATTCAAAAAGATTACCTGTTGTGAGTTGCAATTTTTTAGGCTAGGTATTTAATGATTCTAAAAATGGCAGAAGATGCACGAAAAAAGTAAAAACAAGAAAAATGCCCCAAAAATGAGACAAAATGGCTTAAACCGTAAAATCCATAAAATATGAAAAAATATGCACAATAAGAGTAATGTTTTCAATATCAGGGTGTCACAAAATATGTTTACATAAAAGTTACCATTGTGATTGACTTTACAGAAAAAAGATACTATGTCATCAACTTCTGGGCCCTGCTTGTTGCAATAGGTCTAATACTACACATTCATCTGTAGATCCTAGACGCAATAGACTAGATTGATGGGGATCGGGAGATCGAGGTTTGAAATACATTTGAGTGTGCGAAGGGCTATTTATACTAAATGGTTTTCTACCTCTCCCTCCAAAAAAAATGACTACATTTATTTTACCCTCAATTCCTTCATCCTTATTCCATAAGTGTAAAATGTTGTAAAATATTCGTATATTTCGAACGGGGACTGAAACGTGGTGCAAAAGATAGTGGTGTCAAGATTATATTTATTATTTGGATATTAGCACTAGACCTTATGTAGCTTGTAAATATCATTGTCCGTTCCAGACTTTAGCTGACCCCGTTGTAAGGGGGGGGGGGGCAGGTGTTGGAAGGGTAGGGGGGGAGTCAATTAGGACAG
>CABFOV010002596.1:35773-67190 GCA_902141375.1 Timema poppense
ATTTTGTTCATAAAATTTTGCAGGGGTTTTGAAACCCCAAACCCCCCCCCCCCCCCTGCCCCTTCAGCTTCGGCCTTGAAAGTGCTAGTATTTTAACATATTAGCACGCGCGCATTTCAAATACTGTAGATAAGTTTGAACCACAATGTTTCAATACAATTGTTTTAGGTTAAAAAAGTTAATATTAAGAACCTTAATACTAACAAACACATCGACTATAATAATTGTTTTCTAATGATTCTAAAAACATTTAAAGTTGGTTGGTAATGATAAGTATAAATATTCTCTTTATATTATAAATTATCTCTATACAATTATATTTAAATCATAGATATATTATTATAAATAAAATATATTTGCGCAATAGTTTCCAGCCTTTCGCATGGTTTGAACCCAATTTTTGTCCCCGGGACCATCACAACATCTTGATCGCCTACAAACGTTCAAATTTATTTTCAGTTGTTAGGTAGGTAAACCTTATGCCGGGATCACGGTCAACGTAACGTTAACTTAAAGTTAACTTAACGTAAAGGAACTCCTCGTGTGTTTAAATGGAAGCGATCACGATGCAGTTAACTTGACGTAAGAGATGTCCTAGGAGGTCTTTTACTTTAAGTGAACGATACTTTAAGGGTATCACGTGAGCTAGCCAGCCAATCATTATGCGAATGACGTCAACATGGCTATTTAGTAATTAATTTGTTGGTATTAGGACCAATGTTTACTTTTTAGCGTAAATTATAGTGATCAGACATAGAAGAAAAATAATTAAACTAAAATAGGAAAGCTAAATTTATCAAAAAAGTTTAAAATAGATATATATTATATCGAATGAAAACTGTAAACATTCACAGATCATCACTGTGTAACTAGTACAAATCACAGATCATACTCAAGAATGAACATGTTTGGCTCGAGTGGTTACGTACGTTAAGTTACGTGAATCGTGATCCCACATATGTTAAGTGAGACGACTGAATTGTATCCAAACTGAATGGGAGCCATTCAGACATTTCTTAAACAAGCACCACAAATAAAAAGTCTGATTTGTATCCATTATCATAATACCCACAAAATCCTGAATTGTATCCATTCTGAATGGTAGCCATTCAGACAGTTTTCAAATAAACGACTGTAATTATTTGCATTATATCCACAAAATCCTGAATTGAATCCATTCTGAATGTTAGCCATTCAGAGATTTTCTTAAACACGCATTACAAATAAAAAGTCTGATTTGTATCCATTTTCATAATGTCCACAAAATCTTGAATTGTAACCATTCAGACATTTTCTTAAACACGCATTACAAATAAAAAATCTGAATTGCATCGACTAGAAATATTTGCATTATACCCACAAAATCCTGAATTGTATCCATTTAATTGCGGTACCACTTGCCTGATAGATGGCAGCAGAAGAAACTCGCCTTAACTCATTCCATGTTTACTAGAGAGCAGCACTTATCCTTAACTCATTCCGTGGTAACTAGAGAGCGGAACTATATCTATATTAATATAAAAAATAGAATCTTTTTACTTATTGTCTTATTACTTTAAAATCTAAACATGGATTTTAGAACTTATTTTTTATAAACATTACAGAATATATATGTGATTAAGGTGCGTGTTATATCTTGTTGGCAATCCTGCATTTAAAACGAGACTGAACTATTCCACATCCACTTAACCGTTTGATCTGGTTATTTTGGGGAGTTGCGCAGACTTGCAACATAATGAATGAATAACTGAGTTAGCTTATTAGTTCAAAGAATGATCAAAAGAATACGCTATAAATTAAATCGTTTAAATAGTTCAAAGAATAATACAAAGAATGCGCTGTTAACTAAATTGTTAGATTGGTGGGTATTATAGATAAAAGTATGTATCCTTCTCATCCATGTTTTCGAGGACTTAAACTCTAGAATTTTTGTCACTTCCACAAATGGTGGGTTTTATACAGAAAAAAAGATATCTTTCACCCCAAATAAATAAAAGTATCCCTTCTCGTCCTTGTATACGAGATATAAGACCTTAAAGATGGAAATTAATGGTATTATCATCTAAAATAGCCTTATGTTTAAGGTGCTCCAGCGTCTATTCCAGAATTTTTTGTCAAGGCCTTCTCTTGTCTTAACTTATAACGTGCTTTATTTACTAACGATTGAAGTGCTCTCTTAACGTTAATTTCCAAACTAATGGTTATATATGGTTTTAAAGTCTGATGTTGTCATCTTGCGGATTGCATGTTTACCGTTAGAATAAATTTTTATGTAGTTGTTAAAAAGTCCAGTAAGCTTGACTACTTAAAGTGGTTTAACAGGTTCTATTCATTACATTACAAGTGTAGGGCCGCCAGATTTTTGCAAAGGCAAACAGGAACAAAAATAAAAGTATTACAATTGTATTTCAATTATTACAACACATAAAATAAATGACTTTTACAGATTACAAAAAAAGAAAATAAAAGCTTTCATAATTTAATAAAGAAAATACAAGAAAAATTTAACTCTTATTTGCGATTATGTTTTAGACCTCCCTTATCAAAGTCATATTTTTAAGATGATTTTTAAACATATTTCACAGCAATTTGAATCAAATTTGCTTAAAGTTCCCATTTTAACTAGGAATTTCAAATAAATATTTACAAAAATATCCAAGTATGGTTCCTGGATTTCTGTTTACCATTTTTGAGAAAATGAAGTTCCATTTCTCTGAGGCCAACTTATTATTCAAATCAGTTCCTTATTTGTTTCTCCGTCCATTAGGGTTGAAACTTTACTTATTTGGTTGAAAAGAAATATGATTTTAATCTAAATTTCTTTTTTCTTTAAGCTAATATATTAATTCTTCCCCTTTTTACCATGCTGTCTTTCCAGTTCATCCATGAAAATATTGAATATCTTTTAAAATGCAGTTTAATAGTCAACAAACTCATAATAAAAATTCAGCCTAATAGTTTCATCTTTATATAGGTACTACATATAAAATATCAACTTTTTAGTTTAATCCAGAGTCCTCATGTTTTTTAAAAATTATCTTTACACTTTATGGTAAAAATCTATCATTAAAATGTTATATTATGAACAAGTTGCTAGTTCTTTGAGAGTTGAATATATTTAATGGCGTGCTAGGACATGGGGATCAATTTTTTAGATTAAGTTTTGGCTGATGAATATTTATTCAATAACAATTGACTTATCTTCATCATTACTGTCACGTTTAACCAAAATTTAAAAAAATGTGTGATTCACATTTACTTGACAAGGCAAAATTAGATTTATGTTTTTGACTACTAACATGCTCTTTAATGGCGGAGATACTGCCATAAGCAACACTAAAATTGGAATTGCTCTGCTTGCAAAATGCCTCTTTATTGAATCTTTCTTTTTTATATAAAAATAAATTCATCACTATATCAATTTTTTTAACTTGCACTGTCTATACGGCATGCTTAGACTTTAACACTATACATTAAATTTAATATATAAAAAAATTCAGAGCTACGAAACAAACATATTCTTACATTTAAACTTACAGTCTCACATTGATGCAATTACGTAAAAATTCAAAGAGAATGTAATCATTAAACTTATGGAATAAAAGGTAACTTCTCGAATTGTGTTATACATGTTCATACCAACATGACAAAACTAAAGTTAAAAGGCCTACATCACCGTTTGGGAATAAAAGATAACACAAAAAATCAAAAAAATCGGACATTCGTGTGGCCTTAAGTGGTCTTCAGAACACCGAAAAATTGGAACACTCAGAAAACCGGGATATTCAGCAATCCTACACAAATATCATGCAACATTAATTGCTTGGAATCTGGTTTTTGATTTAAAATACTGTTTGGGATTAATTTTTAATATTTTGCAAATTTGATTTTTGAGAATTAAAATGATAATAGCATAATTATTCACATTGTGATTGAAGGTGCATGATGTTTATAAGTTTAATAGCTCATTTTTTTTAAATAAGAAAGTTTCTCTTTTGGTTTGTGTCATAAAATATTTATTTATAATGTATTCCCAAAATTTAAATATCTTTAATAGCATCATTTTCACCTAAACTTTTGGTGATAGTTTCATATTCTTTGATTTCATATTCTTTGACCATTTTCTTACTGTTTCTTTCATTAAAATTTGTTCATACTAGGGGATAGTTGTCTTTCTATATTTTTTTGAGAGTCATTACATATTTAAGATCAGAAATTTCCTACGTATAGCCTATACAGTTTTGTATTGCAAAACATGACCACACAATTGAAAATAATGGAAGATATGATCTGTTTAGAGCCGTTTGATAATATTACGTATGGTTTGGGATACATAGACCTAAATATTTAATTATTTAAAAATTTACAGATTGTTTGGCTTTTGTTTTTGAGTTCTGAAATTTTATTTTCGCAATCCTGGCCTCTCAATAGGACTATGTTTAAAAGACCTGTGCCATCTGTTATCTTGAAAACTAAAATATGTCGGAAACAACACAAGATGTGAAGATTGAATTTGAGGAGGACTTTGAATATCCTCTTCATCAAGAAGTTAATTTGGAAAATGAGGTAAAGCACTACATTTTACACAATTTATAATTACACTATTATCAAGTCACATGTTAATAATTTGTTCTAGGGAACAAAAAGTTAAAAGATGCTATTTAAATATTTTGTCAGGTTTTATTGAACTAAACATCATTTTAACTACAGGCCCCCTACTCTTTATATCATAATGACCACCTTTGTGGGCTAGTCATCAGAATTCCTGGCTAAAGAGCCATAGGCCCTTAGTTCGATCCCCGGCTCTTCCAGATGTTTCTTTGAAGCAGATGGTCTGGAAAAGTGTCATTTCAGCTTCAAGAGAACATATGAGGAGTCACTTGAGTTAAAAAGAGCGGCTCGAGGCTAGATATATGAGATTAATAGCCGGGGAGTTAGTTGTGTTGATAACACAACACCCTCTATCTGCAAATAGTTGGCTCTATCATCGTCTCTAATGGTGGCTGCTCGGTCAATATAGATTGATTTCAGGATGAAGCTGTAGAGTTTTTTTTCTACAAGTCATAATTAGGTCTTAAATCTATATTTACTTAAAATTTATAAAATATATGTATTTTAAATGTGCTTAAAATGGTCAAAATATTTTATTATAATATGTACATATTTTTTTTACAAACCTATAGAAATAAACACAAACCAAACTAAAACCATGCAAAAAATATAATTTATTCCACATAATCATACCTTCACTAGTTATTACTTTCATTTTTTGGCACTAAATATCAACATTACAATGGTGGCCAACAAGCCACATCTTAAGGGTTTCAAATTAAAAATATTGTCTGCTATCCACAAAACTTTTTAAAATCAAGAAAACTACTTCTCACATAACATTAGGTAATAGAAACATTGTAAGGGGGGCTGAGCTTCTTTATGATGACCAGGATGTGAAGGCCTGACTTGTAATCACGATGTATAAAACCCCAGATTTGACACCAACATGTAACGGTTATTCCACAATCGTACACCAAAAATAAGAGACTGATGGCGATTATCCTGTAATGTGTATTGTAGCTCCAAATAAATACCACTATTACTTAATTAAATTAAATACGCACTCCTACACTGCTGTCGTAATGACGAGCCTTACATTCACCCATCCCTGGTCGCCATTATGTTACTGTGTCATAGCTTAAGATCTTTTACTATACCTGGCAACTGCCTTGTCAAGACTCTCACCACTATCTTAAACATTGTCTAACCAATGTCTAACCACTGTCTTAACCATGGTTGCACTCATGGCGCATAAGGCTATCGCTAAACGGACTCACCTCAATACACACTTTGACAACTGTCTAAGACCAACACCTTGTGCCAACTGCCCAGATTTCTGCTCTAGGATACACACACTAGTTATAAACTGCCAACTAGGAGATTTCAATGATGGTATTAAGCACTAATTAACATAGCTAGATCCACGTCACCCAATACCACGCGATGCTTGACCATTGCTTTCAACAAATTCAATGCTCTCCCACTGGAATCGGCATTTATGGCTCCTATGTGTGGATTGCACAGGAAATAACTCACATTTCAGATACTTGATTCTATACACTTACAAACTGACTGGTGATAGATGAACTTACATTAGATTTCAAACTCTTTGAGAATAAATTACTAACACCATATTTACAATTATCAATATCTAACAATGAGACTTTTTTGTTGGGCATTAACTGTCAGCTGCTATTCAATATTTCAACAAACTGTTTTAATCTACTGTAGCCAGAATTTTTTACTAAAGACCAAGTTTAATTCATGATGTGAAAATTTCTGTAAACTGTTAACACCATGCGCCAAACATTTAAAATAGAACACAATTGTGTACAGTATTTTTTAAATATCTTTCCTGCCTTTATCATGTAGGGTGCTGCAATACAAAAATTAGATGAACATGGTCAAATTGTATTTCATCTGGCCAAACTAGAATTATTGAATTGTTGAAAATATTTGTAATTGTTCAGTTGTTAGATTCTTCCAGACACTCAATAGTGAGAAAAATAAAGGTGATGGATCAGTCTTCAGAGGATCTATGCCAAGCTATGCCAACTTAAATTATTGTTCTTTCTTTGAGTAAAAATAATTCCATGTTTCCTCTAAGAACAGGATAGACAGTACACACATAAACCTTTTTTTGGAATACATGTTGTTGGTTGCCAAAAGGTTAAACCAAGTATACATTTTTTACTTACATTTACAAAATAAGGATTTATAAGCCATGATAAAGAATATATACTTATTAAGTAACAATATAAAATAATTTGAAATTATTCATAGAATAAATTAGGTTATAATTGTTAATAATCACACATTTCATGGAGTTATATTGATGAGCATGCGCTTAAATGTTGGTATAGCAATTTAAAATTTATTTATTATCAATAGTGGTACATTTTTATGGATATGTTGGTAGTTCTGTTTATAGTATGTTCCTGCCTGATATGTATTTAGTTTTTTAGTTCATATTAATATCTCGTTTAATAAACTACTTTTCAATCCGGTAATGTTTGATGTTCATAGAGTAAACGTTATAAAACCTGTGGTGGCACATTTTCAGGTTATGGGCCTAGAGTCCTTTTAAATGAATAAACATTTATTATTGTATGTGTGCATTGAGAATCAACATTAACATTAACCTCTAGAAGATTTAGCCTATAAGAAGCCTTGTTAGCCACCATGACAGATGAAGAAATGTATCGTGTTCCATTATTTGATGGTTCAAACTTCAATAACTGGAAGTTTAGAATGGAAACACTGCTTGATGAACTCAATTTGCTGGAAGTAGTTCAAAGTGATTACCGAACAAAAGTAATTTTCAATGAAGCTGATAGTTCTGAAATATCGAATAAGAAGACAAAAGAACTGGCGGAGTGGAAGAAAAAAGATCGAAAATGCAAGTCTCAATTAGTCCAGAAACTTTCAGACAACGTTCTTGAATGTGCCAAGGATAAAGAATCTGCATTTGAGATATGGCTTTCCCTTATGAATACCTACGCAAGAAAAGGCATAGCTAACCAGTTACTTTTACGTAAAAGTCTTTTATTGATGAAGTTTGATCCATCAAGTGAAACTCTGGAGGTACACTTTAATAGATTTGATAAATTGATTCGTGAATTACGGTCAACGGGTGCTACATTAGGGGAATTAGATATTGTCTGCCATCTTTTAATTACTATGCCGAACGAATACAATGTAGTTGTTACTGCTCTTGAGACTCTGGCCGAAAAATTGACATTGAGCTTTGTAAAGAATAGGTTATTAGATGAGGAACAGAAACGATTATCGGAGGGTATAACAGCAGAAGTCATAACCTCACATTCCTTTATGACCCAAGCAAATCGTAAAGTTACACAAGGCCATAAGAAACAGTCTCAATATTTTTATCAACAAACTAGGCCTAATCAAAACACTCAGCGAAGTCAACTTCAGTGTAAATTTTGTAAAAAGTTTGGACATATGATCTCAGAATGCCGTAAACTTAAGAAGAAACAGAGTGAAAATGAAAGGAAAGCCCAAGTCGCCGAAGTTGAGAAAGCAGAGTTCAGTTTGGCAGCCAATACGTCCTTGGAAGTGGATTCTGTTTTGTTTACATCCTGGTATCTTGACTCAGGAGCTTCAGAACACATGATCTGTGCTACTTATTGTCATCTTCTGACTAATATTCATAATCTCCCAAGTCCTGCGAATATCAAGCTCGCAAAATCAGGTGAAAATTTAAAAGCGACAGAAGTAGGTGATCTCTGTGCGTCTTTTGAGATGGATGGAAAAATCAATGTGATCAAGCTGGGAAATATTCTTATCGTGCCTGGTCTACAACATAACCTCTTATCAGTCAGACGACTGGATTCCAATGGATGCAAGGTAATTTTTGAAGAAGGTGTAGCAAAAATTTTCAAGCATGATAAACTTGTAGCAGTTGCATCCGAGTCTGCCAAAATGTATTTAGTGACATTTTCTGTTCAAAATACCTGTGCCAATATTGCTGAGGTAGATTGTACAAATCTATGGCATAAACGACTGGCGCATATTGGCAATACCAGTTTGAAGTCTCTTAGTGAAATGGTTGATGGCATGAATGGTGTGAGTAAACAAAAACTTATAATGCCGAAATCTCCATGTGAGCACTGTATCCAAGGTAAGATGACTAAATTGCCTTATGTAAAAACTCACTCAAGGGCTAAGCGACCCTTGCAGCTTGTCCACGCTGATGTCATGGGTCCGATCAGTCCTACATCATATGACTGTAAGAGATATATACTTACCCTAATTGATAATTACAGTCACTTTACCTATGTGTACTCGATCAAAGAAAAGTCAGAGGTATTCGAGTGTTTTAAGAAGTATGAAGCTCTAGTAACTGTTCACTTTAATGAAAGAATAAGCTGCTTCAGGTGTGATTGAGGTGGAGAATACTTATCTCAGAAATGAGAAAATACTTTGAATTCAAAGGTATACAGTTTGAATATACTATCAGATATACACCCTCTCAAAACGGAGTAAGTGAACACATGAATAGAACACTAATGGAGCGTGTGCGGAGTATCTTATTAAGTGCAAATGTTTCGAAAGATCTATGGTCAGAAGCTGTGATGACAGCAGTATATATTGTTAATAGAAGCCCAACAGTAGCTTTGGATTGTAAAACTCCTGCTGAGGTCTGGTATAGTCAACGTCCAAACTTGTCAAAATTGCGTGTTTTTGGCTGTATTGGCTATGTACGCCTTTCTAATGAGCTACTTAAAGGGAAACTGAACATTCGTACCCAAAAGTGCACCATGGTCGGCTATTGCCCCAATGGCTATAGGATGTGGAACCCTATCACGAGAAAGATTGTTTTGACATACGATGTGTTTTTTGATGAAAATGCCACTTGAAGTGGAGAAAATAATGCCACTTGTAAGTGGAGAAAATATGACCACATCCCCAGCAGTGAGATCACCACTACTTTGTGAAACAGTTACCATTCCATCAGAAGGAAGCCTACCTTCAGACGAAGCCAGTCATGAAGAGTTGGACAAAGAAATGCCTCCACTATCAGATGAAGGTGAACTTCGTCGTAGCTCACGCCCACGCATGAAACCAAGCTATTTTCAAGATTATGTAGCATTTGCTATGAATGCAGAAAGCTTTCTTGACAATTTGCCTCAAGATGTTGATGATGTCAAGGGTAGACCTGATGAGAGGAACTGAAGGCTAGCTATGGAAGAGGAAATAAATTCCCTAGAGAAAAATGACACCTGGGAACTGACTTCCCTACCCCCTGGTAGGAAAGCTATCTCCTGTCGCTGGGTCTTCAGCATCAAGAGAGATAAATATGCCAACAAGGATTGCTATAAGGCAACGTTGGTGGTTAAAGGTTGTCTACAGAAGAAAGGTTTTGATTTTAGTGAGACCTATGCCCCAGTAGCACGCATGACTACTGTGAGAAAAATGATAGCCATCATTAATCAAGAAGATTTACATGTATGTCAGATGGATGTGAAGAATGCATTTTTGCATGGAACCTTGTCTGAAGAAGTCTACATGCAACAACCCCCTGGTTTTTCAAATAATTTAGAACTTGTTTGCAAGCTCAAGAAGTCATTGTATGGCCTCAAGCAGGCACTCAGAGAATGGAACAAGTGCCTTGACACTTTTCTTAGATCACTTGGTTTTCAACCAGTGCAGAATGATCCATGTCTGTACCTACATGTTGTTGGTGATACTAAGGTCTACATACTGATTTTTGTTGGCGATTTGATCACCAGCAGTACTCATATACAACCTCTTGAGAAGATCAAAGCTGCACTTCAAGCTAAGTTTGACATGAAATATCTGGGTAACTTACACCTTTTCCTTGAAATAAAAATTGAGAAAAGATACGATGGTATATATCTTAGTCAACCATCTTATATCAAAAGACTTATGCAAATTTAACATGGAAAACTGCAAAATAGCTAAAACACCAATGGAGACAAAACCCCCTATTGAAGATGGAGGATCAACCTCTATAATTGGCATCAAGCCATACAGAGAGCTCATAGGCAGTTTGATGTACTTAATGTTATGCACCAGACCTGACTTTTTCTGTCAATTATTTCAGCAAGTTTCAAAGCTGTGCAACTAACACTCATTGGGAGTCACTGAAGCGCATTCTTCGCTATTTACAAGGAACTTCATACCTAGCTTTGCACTTTCCTAAAGAAGAAGGGACACCCCTAATCATATATGCTGATGCAGATTGGGCCAACGATTCCAGTCGTAAGTCAACATCTGGATTTCTTCTGTAAGTTGTTGGTTCAACTGTATCTTGGACAACTAGAAAGCAGCCCACTATTGCCTTGAATACCTGTGAGGCAGAATTCATTTCATTGCCAATGTCTGTACTGATGTCCTGTGGCTACGCAGTCTACTACTGGAGCTGGGAATCAACCCCAAAGTGCCCACCATATATGAGGACAACCAGCCTGCAATCAAGTGTCTTGAAAAGTGAGAACACAAAAGATTGAAACATATGGATGTGAAATATAATTTTGTAAAGGAGTTAGTGCGTGATAAAGTTCTAAAGATTGAATATGTTCAAAGTGAATTTCAAATTGCTGACATTTTAACCAAAAGCTTAAATGTTAAAGTTTAAACAACTATGTAAGTGGCTAGGATTGAATGCATCATAGATTATGTATTCCTCCATGTTCCCAACATTTACCTCCTTTCACACCCTTGTTTCTAGCACCCACTATTAGCATTCATCCATGTTTAACACATTTGCCTCCTATTAGTGCACATTTAAAGCATGTTAAATTGAGGCGAAGTGTTGGTATAGCAATTTAACATTTATTTATTATTAATACTGGTACATTTTTATGCATATGTTGGTAGTTCTGTTTATAGTATGTTCTTGCCTGGTAGGTATTTAGTTTTTTAGTTTATATTAATATCTCGTTTAATAAACTACTTTTCAATCCAGTAATGTTTGATGTTCATAGAGTAGTAAACATTATAAAACCTGTGGTGGCACGTTTTCATTAAAAACATTTACAAAATATGTGATTAGATTAGATTGGATATAAATCCAAGCCCTAGTTATAATCCATAGACCTAAGGTAGCCCTAAAATAGAAGAAAAGAGAATGGAATAATATGGTTTACATTTAAGTTACATAATTTACTTTTTTTTTCACACTAAATACTTTCAAAAATCATTTATCTCATTGTGAAAGTTTCTTAACAAAAAATTACCCTTGCTGTGTAAACACTATTTTTCCATAAGATATATTATATGATTAATCATTATCATATTAACAATTTGATAATTATCATAACTAAAACAGTCACTACACACTTGGAGAGCTGTAAAGCACAAGGAATTTTTTCGTTTTAGAAATTCGGTGCATTTAAATGTAAGCTTTAAGTTCTTTACCTAGAAGAAAGAGCAATATGAATAACTCTAACACTTTGATTCAATCCAATTAATAATAAATATAAAATTATAACCAAGGCTAGGCCTGGTAAATGGAGATTTTCTGTATTCTTGGCCATGTTGATTAAGAGGAACCAAGAAACAACTCCTCCCTTCAATGGAGCAAGAATGAATTGGGGAGAAGTGTGAGGATTTCCTGATAAGCTTTTTGACAGAGACCGAAAGATAACAATCAACCAATTTCAAATCAAAATACCACTCACCATATCAGACTTTTTCAAAACTTGAATTCATTTAAATATATATATACATAAAAAAACCTGGTGTTGGAAAGATTAGTCAGTACTAATGCACTGTTGCCCAGAGGACACACATTCTTATCTAAGACAGACACATCAGAGAGTGAAAAACAGATATTGAGTAAAATTAAGAAAATTAGTAAGATAGACACATAGAAAGTGAGGAAAAGAGGATGAGACAAAGGAAGACATTGAAAGTGAGACAGACAGAGATTTACACTTTCATTTTAGTTAAAACCCTAATAAAAACAAACAACACCTTGACTAACTTTCACTTAATAGGTACAGCTGAATCTGTTTTTTTTAGATGTGTTGGATGTGTTTTTTATCCAAACAATTTCTAATCCAATATCATGCTTGTTAATGTGATGACTATCTCTCCTGTATATATTTTAGTTTCTATCATTCTTCTATATACATTCATCCATAAATACACTTTGGTTTTTATTTGTTTATCATAAATGTACTAGTGACCATATAAAAGTTATCTTAAAATAATATGATAGTAATCTCGAGATATATGATTGTGTTGTGTAACTTGTCTGGTATAATGCCACAGATTATGGTCATTGTAGGTGAATAGCTTTAAATTATAGTAACACATACTTTTATAACCCTTTTAGCAAATATCTTATTTAAAATAATATTAAACTATCACATTTTTATAATTTACTTGGTCCCTTTATTTTAACTCATGTTGTTTCTGTCAGACTGAATTTAACCATCCAGTTAAGTCTGAGAAGATTTTTAAAGAAGAGGAGCAATGCTACCACTACCAAGAAATTGTACCAGTACCACAGGAGCAATGCTACCACTACCAAGAGATTGGACCAGTACCGCTGATCTTCCCTCCAATTAAAGAGGAAGTTGTGAGTAAATTTGTGGATATTAAAGTTAGATTAAATATTTTAGAATTTAATAAATGGAGAGAAGGTTAAGCCTCCTGGAAACATAGTTTTTAACCCACGGACTAGTGCATCATGACATAAACTATGTGGCTGTAGGACTGATGTAAAGGCGTCATTTTTCCCCCCTCCACTTATTCTTCCAGTTGAGTGCCTACTTTCGTGTGGCTACTGGTGAGATTACATTTATTTTTGCTCCACATTGCTATCTTCAGGAAGTGATACTCCATAAATGTAAACAGTATAGGCCCACCCAATGTGTTGCGTAACCCGGCGGTCTTTTTTTATTTCGATTATTTCATTCTATATATCTTAAAACAAATATTTATTCTTTTTCAGTCTGTTTCAAATTATTTTTTTATTGAATATTTTGTAGTATTTCCAATAAATATTTGTTTCTCTTGCCAGTTGTTAGGATTTGTTGTAACTGGGCCTAAGTCTTAACGTCCAAACACTTTCTTTCAGGTAGAAGTTTTTTATGAGAACATGACCTGATTTTCAATTTATGTGATGAAGATGATAAAAAAATAGAGCAACATGACCCTAATGAAATTGAAAGTGAGGCATCTGATGGAGAAGATGAAAAAGTTCATTTTAGTGATCACCAGTCTAAATCAAAACAAAGTTTTGATGGCATAGATTTTGATGATGATGATGATGATGATGATGATGATGATGCAGACCCTGGTGAATATAACTTTTTTTTTTTTAATAGAGGAAATCTAATTTTTCTACTGTTTCTAAAACCAAATGCCAAAATATTTTTAAAATGGGTTACCCTATGCCAGCTCAAAGATACAGATAAATCTAAAAAGAGTTGAAACATTGGTACTGTTCATGATTGATAAAATTGTAAGATGCTCCATATCTGTAGGCGAGAATCAATGAAATACTCAGGAGAAACGGATGTAAAAGTCACAACATGAAGGGAAATGATGGCTCTTTTTGGATTTTTGCATTTGTTGGGTCTAAAGAGTCTCGTCCATACTTATTTGCATGAAGTGTGGATATCTCATGGCACCAGATTTGAAGTTCTACAAGCTTAAGTGAGTGCCTGTAAACAACATCATTACAGAAATCCAAAAAAAGGAGTAAGGGAAGTTTAATCCTTATGACAGGACTTAGATAATTGGTTATACGACCTCCCTTGTTTTTCATGTAATCATTATAACCATTAAGTTGCTTTTACATTTTTCTCATTTAACTCTTACACTATTGTTTATTTTATAACCAGGCTAATAAACATCATTTGACTATCTCTCAACTTAAAATCTATTCAATTATGTTTACAATTCATGTTATTTTTTAAAGTTTTAATTCATTTTAATTCATTTTACATTGTTTATATTCAACGTTTAGCTATTACTTTTTATTTAAGTTCTACTTTACTCAATTTAATTCTATTTTTTAGATTTACAATTGGTTAAATTTTCATTCATACTGCTGTAATTTACTTTAAAAGTGATGTAACCCATATCTATTCTACTTGTATTCTTACTCAATTTTAAGGTTGTTTCTTGTTAATAACGCCTGTTATTTTAATTACTACTGTGTACATTATTTTTATCATTCTCCTGACTTGCGGCTTACTGTTAAATATTTAACCATTTATATAACAACACTCCAGTGTTTAACCTTTTTACTCATATCATATCATTGTATGTTTTATCTAATGCTTTGACTTTAATTAAAAATAATGCTATGACACATTAACAATCACTTCTTATATTCAACCTTCTCATTCTATTTACCCGTCTTATCAAGCATTATATAAGTCTGTATTATTTTATCATAAATAACTTATGCTTAATGTATTATGTTAAATAAAAATAGCTACACATCATACATAAATAGCATATTTTATTAACAAATAAAAACAAAATAATTATAGATTCAAGTTTGTTATTCAAACTATTTGATTCATAGACATGTGCTAAGCAATTTTTTTAGTTCAAATACAAAGCAAATATTATTCACAAATTTTGGATAATTATTGAACCAAATCATAGCCTAGTTAAATAATGCATGCTGAATTTATTATGTTTGTAAGATTAGCGTGGACTGCTAATATGAAAATATTAATACCCACCCCTAAACAAGCTAATATTCATAGACAGCCTGCAATAGAAATACTAATAGAACCAGCTAAAAATACTACCTCAAATATCCTTGTACTCATAGATATCCAGCATTATTACACATCACGACCTTACTATGTCAAATATAGGTTTTACATTTCTGTCTGGAGTCGAGCAACTTGCAAGTCTGCCTGCTCACCAAGAATGCTAGAATGGAGAGAAGTCAAAAACACGCTACAAACTGTGCAGCACTCTGATGTTCCAACTGAGAAAGCCAGCAATATTCTGTTTGGCCTGTGCTGTACTATTAGAAGACCACTTATATTCATGGACACCTGGATGGAGTATGTGATCTAACAAGCGTAACTCTACAACTGTTCGTTTTCTGGGAACTAGTCGAATGCAGGAGCTTATAATCAAGACAAGAACCTGGCCTACATGACGAAAACAATGTAGTCTTTCAACCTGATGTTAGCGAGTAAATGAAATATCAAAAGAAAACTCCCACCTTCCCACCTTGCAACTAGACCTATATAACGAGGAACCACAGACAATATCGAAGCCTATTACATTTGCCACTTCCATGAGAAGTCCTCTTCAGGACTAGGACATTATCTAGCCAGGATGGCTTATAATAATCTCTTTGTTTGAAATCTATAAACTATAAATTGCTGCAATGGGTTAATTTTTTTAATACTTTGGTTTAGTCTGTTATGGAAATCTGTCAGTGTAGGCATCGGTAATGTTTTGTTAAAAACTTTTATTTTTGAAATGTAAATTTTGTTATGGAGCACTTAATGTTTCCTGTTGCCACTTGGGCGCTAGTATCTTTGTATTTTCTTGATTTAATTAAGTAGCCATGTTTTTTGGTCTTTTTTTTATGTCTTGCAACATTTAGGTTTAATACAAATTCTTTAAATTGATGTTTCTTTTGTTGGTTATTTTGTAGACTTCCATTGCTTTGAAGTAAATGTATAGTAACTTATATGTGTTGATTAATATGGTTTTGACTTTAATATTCACTGATTCATTTAGGCAAAATTACAAGTTCTGTAACATAACTTTTTTTATTTTAATATTAAATATTTAAGTGTGGGAATTTTGTTTAATTCTTTAAAAGTGACGAGAGTAATTGTCCCGCAAAGGTTTGAGTTTAGTTGTAAAGTCAATACTTTGTTCTTTTAGAAAATATCTGGTGCGATATTTAAATTTAAATTTATTCCATAAACTTAAAACTGTTTAGTCTATATTCACTGGTACGAATCTGACGTGTTGTGAACCATTTAAAAGAGGCTCATTAAGCTCTTTGCAATCTTTGTAATAATTTAGTAATTTAAACGTTTGATCTTAATTCACTGTGTTGAATTAGAAGCTTGTATATCATTTATAAAAGTTTCTTACGAATAATAGCAACTATTTTGTTTATTTCATTAGTCTCTTCTCGAAAAGTTTGTATAGTATAATAATATCCTTTAAAAGTTGAAACGCACTGCGCATGTAATAAATTGCTATAATCTATTTTTTTCACCACACTTCAGTAAGACATGTAAGGCCATGCAACTTGTTTTAAAACTGTTTGAACGGTGAATAAATAAATCAAATATTTCTTTAACCTGCAAATGTTTTACTCTAACATAATATTAGTTATCGCCCTCCTCTTTTTTTAGTATATTGTGGCCGTAACTAAATAGAGTGAGAGTGGGGCGGTACATTTTAAGTCTGTATTATTTTATCATATCTTAAACTCCTTACGAAAGAGTATTTTAGAATGTTTTCTAAAATATTATAAGCTATTTAACTAGGCTATGATTTGGTTCAATAATTATACAAATTTGCGAATAATATTTGCTTTGATTTGAACTAGAAAAACTGCTTAGCACACGTCTATGAATCAAATAGATTGAATTAAAAACTTGAATTTATAGTTATTTTGTTGATTATTTGTTAGTAAAATATAGAATAGTCTAACACAGTGTAAACCATTAGCTGCTATACCTTTAATCCACACTATTTTATAAAGAACAGCTGCATATTTGTCTTCAATAATTGTTGGGACTTGAGTAATTCCATCCACTCAATAGAGCATTTAGTGGGTGAGCCTTGACCTTCAAGAAGATAGGCAATGCCTTCTAAATGTTCTTTAATGTTTTGTTTTACTTTGTTGATTTCTTCATAACAAATGATACATTTGTGTTTTAAATATGTAAAGATAAGGAAACCGTTAATTGATGTCATACTACCATTTCCATCAGGTTATGGGGATGCATTATTTTTTTTAATAAATCAAACAACATCATAAAAATTTTAATTCAGATCAAAATCACAAAAAAAGTTTATTCTGGTCAAGGTCATCAAAATAACAATAATAGTAGTAACATGAAATGCCAAAGATGCAAAAAGTCTAATCATAGGACGGAAGATTCCTGGTTCAACAAGAAAAAGGAATCCACTTTCAAAATTGAAGAATGTCTTTCAATAGGCCTACACCCATCACCACCCATGAATTCTATTTGGTGTTTGGATAGTGGATCTAACTTCACACATGTGCTATGACCAAACAAAATTTTCAAAACTATCTGAGCCAAATAATCATGGTATTCTCAATCTCGCATCAGAGGAACACACTGCAAGTATTTCAGGTATTGGTCTAGTCAAAAATCAGCTCGATAATGATTCAATAGTAAATTTACCTGAAACTTTGCATGCACCGAAATTAATCACAAATCTTCTCTATTTTGCAAAAATTACTGATAAAGGTTTTAGTGTTATTTTCAAGAAGGATTGCGCGCAAGTTGTAGATGATCATGAATTCTAAAAGCAACACGATACAATGGTATATATAATTTTGATGCAAACATGTAAGAATATGCAAATTTATCTTCAGAAATTCCTGAAAAGTCAAAAAGTGAAATGTGGGACAGAAAATTGGGTCACATAAACGAGCCTGATTTAAAATTGGCTCTAAAAGATAACCGCCTCAAAGGTTTGCATTTCACCAACAATGAAAGTCTTGGTGAGTGTGAAATATGTATTGGAGGAAAATTCACCAGACTACCTTATCACATTAGGGAACAACCGAAAACTGTAGAAAAGCTGGAAATAATACATTCTGATGTTGTAGACCACTTCACCCGGAGGATCTAGATATTTTGTTACTTTTATCGACGAGGGCACTCGCTATAACAGATTATATTTCCTGAAAAAATAAAAATGAATTTATAAATACTTTTAAAGAATTTAAAAATGAAGTAAAAAATCTGACAGTTAAAAGATTAAGCATCTTCAAAGTGACAATGAAAGGGCAGAATGTGGAAATTTAAAGTTTGACAAATTCTTATCAAATTGTGGGATTAGAAGACGTCTTTCCATTGTAAGATCACCCCCAGCAAAATGGATTGGCCAAACGAAAAAATAGGTCACTATAGGATAAGGCCAAATGCTTATACTGGAATCAAATTTGCCCCACTCATTTTGGGCTGAGGCCATCTATTGTGCAAATTATTTATTATCCAGGATTCTGAAAGGTGAAACTCCATACCAAAAGTGGACTGGTCATGTACTTTCTTCAGTTTATCATCTTCAAGTTTTTCGATACAAAACGTTCATGCACAACAAAAGAAATTTTTTGAAAAACATGGTGAAAGTTGTAATAAGGAAGCAGTTAAACTACGATTATAGAATTCAATATAAAATATTATTTGTGATAAGGATATTAAGAAAAAATTATGTGAAATATAACACTTTTATTGCATATATCTGTAAAGATTAATGATGATTATTATTATTAGCACCGCGTCTTACTACCCGTTCGGGTTATACCCACTTATGCTAATGTGTAATGTTAGGGTGATTGTGAGATGAAATGGAGGACCTACAGTTTAACGTGGGATCCGAACCACGGTGGAGGCCTGGCATTCCACACTAAAGATTAATTAAAGTGGATATTGTCAATTCTACATATAAGATTAGATATAACATATAATCAAAAACACATTAAAATGTGGGTCAGGTCACGATACATTGAACAAGTAAACTTATAACACAATAAAATTAAATAACATAACTGGATCATACATATAGATTATAAATGACTAGGCTGACATTAATTTATAGTCATATATTTGAAGGAGTAGCTAGAAAACTGATTGAATTGTAAAATTAACAAATTGTTGAATAAATAAAAATTATTGAATCCTATTTTCTTATCTGAGTCCCATGCTCCCTTTGCCCTGCAATTTATTATAAATCAAATATTGATTAGGTGAATGATAAAGGACAATAACCTTATTTATTTATATGGAATAAAATAAGAGTTTATTAAACAATTCACCCTATTTTACTTATGGTATCAAAAATATTTGGATTTTAATAAATGCTTAATTTGTATTATTATAAAGTTACACACTTTTGAGTGCCTACTTGAAATAAATTATTGTCAGAGGAGAACATAAACAAAATGGTCTGTAAAATCATTTGGTGGTCACATGGGATAAGACAGTGTTTCTCACACAATGGACCACTTGATAGAGGATCTATGCACACACAGACCACCCTACTTAATACACTACCTACGTGTCACTTGTTGAAGATTAACATATTATAATGAAAGTGTTTATTAAACAGTAAATACAGCATATCTATATATACATTTTACAATCCAAATTTCATAGGAAGAGACTTATATCTGACATGTAGAAGCAACACTAAATTTACTTTCAACTCAAGTCATATGATCTAGGACTTTTAATAAGCATATTATGATTGTCGGCTTTATTATTGAAAACTATACTGTACTTGTGGAAATAGGTAACAGAGTTATCTAATCAGTAATGCACTCTTTTGTAACTGACAAATCTTGACCTTGAGAATTATGATAATTTCTTACATTTTATGTTCCCATAACCCCCAAAAAAGTCCATGTTCTCAGGGTGTTGTTTTGTAGCTATAAATAAAGATTAGTTTAATGTTGTCCTAACATTTTGTTTTAAAATGGATACCCGAAAATTCTTTACTTTAAGATTATTTGAGGTCATACTACTCATTACTTTGTCTCAAAATATAAAATACCATTTGAGAAATCAAATACGATTATATCATGGCATTCTGTTTTAGCGGACCATTTGGAACACTTGACATGGACCCCCATTGTTCCGCTGAACATAGTATTATTAAGGCATCTCTCTCGCGATAGTTGATTGATGAACACAACCGAGATCATATCTTAAATACCGGTCAGGTGCACTGAAATTGATTTTTCCTCAATAGTTTCTTCTTCTCCTTCTACACAAATGCAAGTTTTAAAACCAAACAAAAAATACAAATTTCAGGATACAAATGTCATTATGTAAAAGAAGTTTTCATTTATTGATGGATAAAGTTATTTGTAAAACCAAACTGTATTTCTTTTCTTGTAAAACTGTTTAATCCAAATTTGATCCAACACTTCACTAATAATTCTAGACAGCAACATTTTAATATAGAGCCTATCAGTGATTTGTTCGTACCTTAAAAACAATCAAACAAATATCCAGATTTGTATCGTGAGTCTTTATCAGATGACAAGATTAACATCCTATTTTAAATCACATTTCATTGCTAATTAATTATTATTACTTGAGTTATTGTTTATAGATTTATCTGCAATTATTAAACAATGATAGCAAACAAACCAAAATATCCAAACTTTACTCTAGAACAAACCATCTATAACAAGCCAAGTCTTAATAACAAACAATATAAATATAAACATAATAGTGACAAATTTTCACATAGGATTTAGTTTTTGAAAATTTACAAATATTTGAAATGAACGGATTTAATTACCCATACAGTGAAATCTCTTAATTGCGCCCACCTTGTGAATCAAACAAATGCCCGTTATAGAAGTGGCCGTTATTTTGAATTTTTTTTTCAACTTGAACATAGTTTAATCTATATGAACCCATAACCCGTGAATATTAACTGAAGCAATGTAACTGTAGTATAATTTGAGTATTGTATGCAAGATTATTATGACAAGTTATTAAGTATTGTACATAGCTTACAGTACATATCGCATTAGAGTCAGAACCATAAGCAAATACAATTAAATGTGAACAGTAGGCCTATATGTGTACATGAGCACAGCCTAAGGTGATGGAACACCTTCGCTGATCGCTCTAAAGGGGTGAAAGGTACAACCTTGAAGTTGATAGTCATTACTATGTCCAGGATATTTTAGAAAATGTCTCTATTGGAGCGAGTAAGGATTCCTCACGCTTGACACAAGACTGTGCCATTCCTTAAATTCCTATAGTAAAATAATGTACATGGACTGGTGTTTTCAATCTTTTATTTCTGCTGTTTAGAGATTATCATACATAATTATGCATCTTGAGCAGTGTACAGTCCGTTTTGAGAAAGTTTGTGATTGGGAAGTTGTTTCACCATAAGAGCCAATTTTATCAACCCAGATACATTTAGGCCCAATTTTACAATGTCATGTTATTCTATTCGTTAGGGCTTAACATGAGGCTAAGTGATAACGACAACTACTTTTGATTTTACAATGTTTGGTTAGCGCTAATGTTCACGTAAATGTGCTCGTAAAGTTTACGCGAGGTCTACCTTCCAAGATTTCACAGTATTGCACAATACATTTATTTCTAATGGTAAAAAAATGTTTTGTTAGTTTGACACCATCTAAACAGATAACTTTTTTGTAACATGTATATTTACAATTTGCAATTTGTATATTCCAACAACTTTTTTTTAAAATAATTTCTGATTGAACAGACGGATGAGAAGCCCTCGATAGAAACCTTGGAAGGAATCTATGATGATATAGAATACTATAGGCCACCACCATTTGAACCAACTCTGCAAGATTTTAAGGTTAGTTGATTTTATATATTTTCTATTTGTATACAATGGAGGGAGAACCAGTGGTGGGAGGGTAGGATAGGTGGAGGGAGGGTCGTTGATATTTCCTTCATCCTGGAATAAATTTCATGGTAGCTACAGACAGGGAAAACTTGGAGATGCTAAATAATTTAATAAAAAATAAGGAAAAGTCAGGAATTGAAATACTTGACTAATTCTGTACCTAAACATTTAATAAAATGAGAGATCTTGTTTCTTGTTGTTAACATTATTATTATTACTATTATTACTATTATTACTATTATTATTATTATTATTATTATTATTACCACCACCGCGTCTTACTAACTGTTCGGGTTAAACGCACTTACACTAATGTGTAATGGTAGGGTGATTGTGAGATGAAATGGAGGACCTACAGTTTAACGTGGAAATCTGCAAGATTTTAAGGTTAGTTGATTTTATATATTTTCTATTTGTATACAATGGAGGGAGAACCAGTGGTGGGAGGGTAGGCAGGTGGAGTGAGGCTCATTGATATCTCCTTCATCCTGGAATAAATTTCATGGTAGCTACAGATAAGGAAAACTTGGAGATGCTAAATAATTAAATAAAAAATAAGTAAAAGTCAGGAATTGAAATACTTGACTAATTCTTTACCTAAACATTTAATAAAATGAGAGATCTTGTTTCTTGTTATTATTATTATTATTATTATTACTATTATTATTATTATTATTATTATTATTACCATTAACAGTCTTACTAACTGTTCAGGTTAAACACACTTACGCTAATGTGTAATGGTAGGGTGATTGTGAGATGAAATGGAGGACCTACAGTTTAACGTGGAATCTGAAACACGATAGGTTTTAAAAAACCAAATTACTACAAATTTAAGAATTTATTAATTTCACTTATTCTCTCACCCCCTCTTTCTCTCTTTCTCCTCCCTCTGTCTCACTTGATCACTTTCTCCTCTCTTGCCCTCTTTCCCAATCTAATCCCTTCTCTCTTATACCAATCTTTCTCCCTTCACCTTCTCCTCTGTATCTCTCTCAACCTTACTCCCTCTTTTGTATAATTATTATTATTATTATTATTATTATTATTATTATCATCGCGTATTACTACCCGTTTGGGTTGTACACACTCTTTTGTAGCCCCTCTATATATTTATTTCTTTTAAAGTCATATTTGTTATTGATTAGCAGCAGGTTCCCAGTTTTATCTGGATGAAGTCGGTGATCTTTTTTAAATTTCTTTGGACAAAGTTTTAATGTGTCAGGCTCACCATGGATTCAAATCAAATAAAAAAATAAAGTGTGCCTACACAAATGTCTTAGAGCACACATGCCTATTCCAAATTAGAGCTTACTTTTTTCTTAATAGGTACAAAATCATCATTATCTTAGGATTTATGATTGAAATTTATTCTCTATTCTTTCTTTTTAATTGATTTTATTCGCAATCAAGTAAGACAATAAATAACACCACATTCAAGAATAAATTATAGTCATAGATAATAAACATTGCTTGCATAGTTTCAGGCATAATCTTTGAGAAACCATCAATTTTATAGGTTTTATCATGAAAACATTCATCTTATGTCTGTTCAGAGAGCATAAGAGACACATTAGTGAAAATCCTGTCTAGATTAATTGAGCGGTTTTCTAGTTTATTGTGAGCATACAAATACTAATGAACCTCTTTATATAAGTAAGAGAAACATATTTTACATAACAACAACAACAATAATATTAAAGAATGTTAATTTACTGGACATAATTCCTTGGGTGTCTACATGTAGACTGTATGGCATTAGAAATTTGCACACACAAGTATCTTAACAATAGTCTTGTTATATGTGGAAACTTCAAAACTCTTTTCTTACTACAATAAACTATAGCTGCATAGTTTCAGCACCAATAATATACCTTTGAAAAGAAAAATATAGTAGAGCAAAAAAAAAAATGCATCATTTATTGAAAGATTTAGGCCTCTGTGATGTACAATCAAATAAAACATTTACTAAAATAACTTTAATCGTTTAAAAAGTAAATCTAATTTGTTTTGTGGCAATAATTAGCTATATTATATATAATTTGATAATCCCATTTCCAGTAATTAAAACAACTATAAAACACCTGATCTGATTCTGACAAAGGACCACTCATTTAAATGTTTGGTGTTCAGAAGTTGGAAAAAATAATAGATTTTAACAAATTTACATAATTTCTGCTGTATCTGCTATAGTTAGTCTGTACAATCATTCTTTGTTTGCATCACCATGACAACCCTGATTTGTGTTACAATTGTGATTTGAATGATTGTAATCTATATCTGTTAATCCAAAATATTCCTCTTTGGTTAAAAATAATAACTCTAAAACTATTCTTGTTTGGTATGGCACAACAAATAGAAACATTAAGGAAAAAACAAAAAATGCTATACATATCAAAATATCAATTATAGTATGTTAAAAAAAATTGATTTTGTATTCATTTTTGCTTTTTATACATATTCTTTATCTTTAATGACCTGGCTCTGGTAACAAAATGGCCATTATAATAGCCAGTTATAGCACATATTTTACCTATATTCTTTGATTAAGGGAATAAATTTCCTAGACTATGGAAAATTTTTTGCTATCGTTAATTCACATTTAAATCATTAATATGGTCCATAATTCACATTCATAAGGGTAGTCAGATTCATGAGGATATTTTATTCAGTTTTGTTAAGTGAATGAACAGTACTATAAATTCTAAAACAATAATTTAAATAACTTAAATAATAGCTATTACTACGGTTATAGCGCTGTGCATAACATTGGACTCAGATCCTTAAAATCATCCAAAATCAATATTCGATATAATAAGCAATTAAACATAGATAAAATATACTCATACATCATATTTTGAAAAATGACACCTGGACATGAGAATCAATCAAAGCCGGGACTTTTACTTAATACACCAATACTCTAACCACTGAGCTATCCAGGAATTGTCCCGTGCCCAGAGTCATTCTTCACTCATATTTTAAGGCAGAGTCTATGCTGGACGTGCGGAATCTGTCAGCTACAAATAAGTTATTTTTTTGATTTTTTATTATTATTAAGATCATGAGCTATTAGATAATGCATACTTAAGACTCAAATAGCCAAATCTATAATTTATGCTTTTAGTGAGGATTACTCCATCTATATATCATATTCTGAAAATTGAAAAATTCTTAAAATGTAATCCCTTACATTTATAATAATTGTACAAGTGGCAGCAATGAGCCAACTACTGAGTCAAAGGTGGCTGATAGCTCAAGTTCCTAATAACAATAATAAAAAAAAATCACATATTTGTAGCTGACCATTTCCGCACGTCCATCATAGACTCTGCCTTAAACTATGAGTGAAGAATGATCCTGGGCACAGGACGATTCCTGTATAGCTCAGTGGTCAGAGCATCAGTGTGTTAAGTAAAAGTCCCGGGTTTGATTCTCATGTCCAGGTGTCATTTTTCAATTTTCAGAATATGATAATTGTTAGACGCCTACTCTGCAAATTAACATTGTGAAATCTGAATCAAGTATGATGGATGAAGATGCTGGTGTGGTGAGCTGTGGCCTTCATCTGTCAGTATGGTTGACCAGTGGCTGTGTTACACACGAGCAGATCACGAACATTAATTTCTGTGCCTTACTTGTAATATCTGGAATGGAAACCTTCCAAATGATGCAATAGGCTTATCGCAATGAAGTTATGAGCTGTCCGGTTTATTTTAAGTGCCACTCACACCTCAGGAGTGGTAGAACCTCAGTAAAAGACGAAAATATATCAGGGCGACCTTCCACAAGCACAAACCTGGAAATTGTGGACAAAGTTAAGCAACTTGTCCTTGAGGATTGCCAAATGACAATTAAAGGCATTTTTAACATCATCATTGTGTCATATGGATCAGTGCAGACAATCCTCACGTCCGTTTTTAACAAGCACCATGTTTCAGCTAATTTTATACCCAGGCTTTTGACACTCGAAGTGAAGGACTACCGTGCCGAAGTCTGTCGGTAACTCCGTCAACATACTCTGGACGACCCAACCTTCATGTCAAGGATCATCACAGGGAACGAGAGTTAGATCTATAGTTATGACCTGGATACCAAACAATAGTCTTCGCAGTGGAAGAGCCCTATATCTCCAAGACCGAAGAAGGCGAGGCAGGTCAGGAGTGAAACCAAGGTCATGCTCATCGTTTTCTTCAACATCTCGGGCTTGTTCACCACGAATTCGTTACCGAGAGTCAGCCTGTCAACGCCGAGTTCTGTAGCCAAATTCTGAGGCGTCTCAGGGAGGACATTCGGCGGAATGACCAGAACTGTGAAGTGCGGGCAATTGGATGCTCCACCATAACAATGCACCTGCACATACAGCGATGAAAACGCATGAGTTTATCAGATACCACAACATAATCATCGATCCTCACCTCCCGTACTCACCGGATTTGGCCCCTGTGACTTCTTTCTTCTCCCTAAGATTAAGTTAAAGCTCAAGGGCCATTGGTTCAACACCGTGAATTAGATCAAGCGTGAATCACAGGCGATTTTGAGCACTCTTCGAAACCAAGACTTCCACAGAGCTTTCCAAAAGTTTAAAATGAGCTGGGATTGTTGTATCTCTGCACAAGGAAACTACTTTGAAGGATATAGTAGCAAAATTTAAATCAGATAATTTATTTACATATTACAGAACCAATCTTGAAACTTTTTGATACCCCTTCGTATTTCCATGTAGGTTGGCTATCATGTGTGGTGACATAATAAACTGTCTGCTTCCCATCACTCTCCAATCTCCATCCTAAATGACCATCAATAATATTATCGATAGCCGATGTTCCTGACCAATCCTCTTTCACTCAAGCAGCAACATTCAACAAAGTAAGTTTTGTTCTTATTCCAGCTGTCCTTACCATATATAGAGTAGTGTTACAATTGTATGGGCTTAACAGATATAAACACTATAGGCCTAATTGAAACAAGGCTTCATAATTTGTATCCTTTGAAATATTTAATAAAGTAATATTTTCTTATAACATAAGTTTGGATGTACTCCATTTTTCCTTCTCCAATTTATATTAGAATAGAAAGCTTACCTTGGTTTTAGGACTTAGAAAATCAACTTTGATTGTTAATTCACTAACTTTCATAGTCAAAAATCAAGAAAATGGTAAAAACATGACTACACTACATTACATCAACGAACAGCAGTTGTATCTCTGCACAAGGAAACTACTTTGAAGGATATAGTAGCAAAATTTAAATCAGATAATTTATTTACATATTACAGAACCAATCTTGAAACTTTTTGATACCCCTTCGTATTTCCATGTAGGTTGGCTATCATGTGTGGTGACATAATAAACTGTCTGCTTCCCATCACTCTCCAATCTCCATCCTAAATGACCATCAATAATATTATCGATAGCCGATGTTCCTGACCAATCCTCTTTCACTCAAGCAGCAACATTCAACAAAGTAAGTTTTGTTCTTATTCCAGCTGTCCTTACCATATATAGAGTAGTGTTACAATTGTATGGGCTTAACAGATATAAACACTATAGGCCTAATTGAAACAAGGCTTCATAATTTGTATCCTTTGAAATATTTAATAAAGTAATATTTTCTTATAACATAAGTTTGGATGTACTCCATTTTTCCTTCTCCAATTTATATTAGAATAGAAAGCTTACCTTGGTTTTAGGACTTAGAAAATCAACTTTGATTGTTAATTCACTAACTTTCATAGTCAAAAATCAAGAAAATGGTAAAAACATGACTACACTACATTACATCAACGAACAGCCGTTAAGAACTGTGAAACAAAGAGCAGTGATAAATGTCACATGACCTATATAACAGTGTTGCCTCCTAAAAAAAAATTGAAACCTGAATATCTATACTTATTCAATGTGCATATGTACATAAATAATAAATATCTTACTTTTATTAAAACAAGTATAAGAATTGTATAACAGCGTCCCTACCCAATTCTCTAGTTGAACAAACCTTCATACATTAACAAGATTTAACTTTTGAGCAAAGTAATTAAACTTTACATAAGACATTGATTTAGTCATTAAATCTGCAATTTGCTTATTTGTTTCTACATACATTATTTTAATTTTTCCTAAAGAAACGAGAGCTCTCACAAAATGATGTCTAACATCCAAACGTTTAGACCTTTTAGTTTCAAAGGTTTGAACCATTTTAATAGTGAATTGATTGTCCTCATATAGAAGTATCGGCTCAACCAGCTCACAGAATTCACTTAACACGTTATTAAAAAATATGATCTTAGTAAGACATTATGAAAGTGCATAAAATTTTAATCCACAACTACTCAGAGCTACAACTGATTTTTTTAGAGCTCCAACAAATAATATTCTCATTTAATTTAACAAAAAGCCCGATATTCACTTCCTATCGTTTGTATCAGAGGCAAAATCAGAATCGATATAATCACAAATTATCAAATCTGTATCATCTGATTCTACAAAATTCAGGCCTATACATGCTCTGTATGTTTTACAAAACGAAATAGATTTTTCAAATGTTTCCAATGATTCAAATCCAAGCAATTTTGTAATCTACCAAAGTATGATACTGAAAAACATAAATCAGGTCTCGATCCCAACATCAAATACATGAGAATTTCAAAATTTTATTCATTTTTTACCAAATTTAATTCAGATTCCAAAGGAATTTTACTTAGTCTACAGTCAATCATATTAAATTTTCTTAATATCCTTTGAATCAAAATTTGTTGCCTAATCACAATATTACCTTTGTCACATTTAATATTATAATATAAGCAAGGATCTACCTTAGACCTGTTAAAATTTTCTTTGGTTGATTCTAAATTAATGTAATCATTCCAGCTCTTGGGACTTTGCCTTAACACATTTTTTTTTTTAAATTCACACACTCTCACTTCATTGCACTGTAAGCGTTCTGGTGTCTTCATAAACACTTGCACTAAGAGGGCTCTTCAAGAACGCAGACTTGACATCAAGTTGCCGCAGGTATCGGTTCCTCTCAACTGCAATTGACAACAAGATCCTTAGCGCCGCCATCCGAGCAACAGGAGCGAAGATCTCTTCCTCATCCAGTGAAGGCGGTTGTTATCCTCGAGCCACAAGCCATGCCTTTTTATGAGCAACACCATTTACCATATTCTCAGTGAAAACCCAGCGCGAATCAAGCAATTTGGTGTTTGGAGGGGGATCAACTAATTTAAATGTACCATTGGCTTCCAGTGAGGAAAGTTCTTCATTTATTGCGAGTCGCCAACCTTCCCCCATCAGTTGTTGCCCTAGCCGATAGGGCTAACATGACATCAATATAAAATCTTTTAAGTATTTTGGATGCTGCCTTGCTCGTGAACTTCGACAAAATTCTGTTATGCTTGACCGTGATGGCTCTTCGTTATTAACTGATGGAGTTTTTGATGTACTCTCTTCTTTTTCAGTATTATATATAACATTGGGTTTTGTCTCATTTGGTAATGGATGAGGTATGTGAGAGCTTATATTCTTCCAGTGTTCGTCAAAAATAACATTTCTGGACGAAACAACCTCCCGTTCTTCAGGATCCCACAGCCTGTAACCATTCTTACAATAACATACCATTATTAGTTTTTTTTAATGTGAGTCTAATTTACCTTTCCTATCCTCCTTATGAATGAGGTTGCAAGCAAGACAACCAGAAACTTCTATTCTAGATAAATCCTGTTTATAATAATAACAAACTTCTGCAGCTATTACACCTTTCGTAAGAGTTAAAGTATCCGTCCTATTATATAAATACACCGCCGGTACTTCCTCCCACATTTCAGACTCAAATTGTAGACATCTGACTTTTTCCAAAATCGTATATGGAAGGATTCCTAGCCATTGAGTACTGTAAAGTATTGCCCTACTCTGCTCACAAACTTAAAATCATTAGACGAGTACTCCCCAGCTTGATCACAGCGAAAACTCTCAATCTTAATGTTAAATTTTGCTTCAACCATTGATATGAATAGCCTAAATTTATCAATAACTTCAAATTTATGTTCAATCAAAGTAATCATGGCAAAATGACTATAATTATCTTTGAAACCTACAAAATAATGTTTACCTTCATGACTTTGTTTGGAGCGTAATTTTTCCACAGACATCTGGTGATACGGTCTCTAAAATCTGATCCCCTGGGATGGACCTCATACACGGCAACTTGGTTTGCTTACCTTAAATACAAATGTCACATAGTTTAGAAGAGGGATATATTGAAATGTGTTCCATACACCGATGCCACAAATCACACTCAAAGTTCTTCTTAATCTCGGTTAGGTTCACACACTCTTTAAAAATAAACACAATAGCAATATATAATCTGCCACATAATTGTTCTGAAAGCAGTGTTTACCGTTAAACATCACCATTTTCAGAACTGACACAATAACCCTTTTCCTTTAGCTTTCAGACTGACAGTAAATTAAAAGCCAAGTTCTCACAAACTACAATGTCTTGAATGCCAATTCTTACATAATCTTGTGGTTTAAATTAGGAGGGATAGCCAGCACACTTACCTAGGTGATACTGGAGTAGATATAACAATAAAAAACACATAAACACATTTTTAAGGACAAGTTTTCACTGTCACAGACAGCTTCATCAGGTCAGGAGAGTAGACTGATGCTTTTGATGTAACTGTAAGGTTGACTCTATTTCAGTTATGACATCACTGTATAGATAGCAACACTATGAATAATGTTATATTGAATGTAATCATTGAATAGATAGCAGCACTATGAATAATGTTATATTGAATCTAATAATAAGTGTGCTGGTAGGAAGGAGAGGAATTATCTAAGTTTGAGGTTGGGGGCTTGTCTGGATTTGATGGGCCAGTTCCCATATCCTTAATTGTGAAGGGTTGCATATTGCTTTGTTCAGGGATTTGACCACTTTGGTTGTGTAACAGTTATTAAAGTCACAATTATGGGTTTCGGCATGTGCTGCACATGATTCTCTTTATTTTTCATTTTTGTGTCATCTCGATGACCATTCATTCTCTTTCTTAGTGTTTCTGTTGTGAGACCAATGTACTGTGCTTGATAGATGGTTAGATAGTTGGTAGATGAGGTTTTCAGAATCACAAGTATGGTGGCCTTTTATAGGATAATTTATTTTAGTTATGTTGCTGGAGAATGAATTTGTTGGTTTATGTATTGTGCAGGTTTTGCAGGGGGTGCGGTTGCAGGGAAAGGAACCTGATATTT